>JABAJV010000069.1:0-42374 GCA_018854895.1 Tricholoma furcatifolium
TAGAAGCATTCATTAAGATTATGGACCTCGACGTGATTGACGGCATCGATTCAGAGGTTGTAGAAGGATATCTGACTGACCCTGTCAACAAAATCCTGGAAGAACGCGGGGAGAATGTGCCCGACTTGGAGGAGAACTCGACGCATTGGACTTCTCTACTATTTGATAATGTTTGCGGTGAAAAGGACACATGTAAGTCGTTTCTGAGATTCGTTAGCATTGACAAGCTTGACCTTACATCTATGGTCAAAACAGGTCAAAGTTGTGGGGCAGTTTGTGGCCTCGATTTATGGAATGAGACGAGTACGTGCAAGTACAACGATAACCTGGTCTTGTCTAAGTATCTGTTTGCTACAGATTGGTCGTATCTAAGAGGACACGGCTCACTTGGCAGACCAGAACGCCTTTATGGGCTGACGAAAGGCAACAGACAAACTTTGGATGATGCTCATTCCATCAGTGTGTCAACATATGATGATTTTCTCAACGAAATACATCAAGTCAGGATCGAGCCCTGGGATGACTGGAAAAAGAGTGACTGGTTATGTGAAAGATGTATAACTAATGTACTCCACGATCACCTCCATCTCTGGCTGCAACGGGAACGAACTGATAAGCCTACCCCCTCGCTGAAACCCCCTTCTAGTACCTGATTTACAGGTCTAAAATGGAAGACCTCATTAAAAGATGGTTGGTGGCAGGTGCGTGTATCGACGTTAGGCACACCTCCGTACCTGATTCAAACAGACCTAGACTTTTAGCATCGTTTCAACTGCTCCCTCAAGTCCTGTTGCAGTCACGGCCCCGATGTATCATTACTGTAATGTTTTCTCTCTTAATTTTGCCCAATGAATGGACTCGAGCGGAGGTCGTGCAATTAAGTGTATGTGGAGAATAAACTATGAGGATTCCTATTTATGAGCGCAGATATTCGAGTACACGAAGGATGTCACATGCGAGCTACAACAAGTGGGGATGCTATATGTACGTATCAAGGCGAAAATACAAAAGGGGCTCTTGAAGAATGAATATTTTATACATCCGCCCATTGTGCCACCTGTGCAGGCTGAATTAAAGCCCGTGTGGATGATCATACAGAGATGAACGTACCCAGGAAAATCCGTTAAACTCAGCTTGATCGCGATTTGATAACTGCCCATGCACTGGAGTAAGGGTGGGCTTCTCTCGGGTGAACTCCTCGTCGAAGTTACTGGTATCGGCGCTTCCGTTCTATTGACACATATGAGCAGAAGGGGGATAAATCGTCACCGAAGCACTTACGATTGTTGGGAAGTAGGGTGGGGGGATGCGCTTGTGAAGGACATCGTCGAAATTGACATCCTTGAAGAAGGGCTGTCTCTTGATCTCTTCAGCATCCTCCTTGCTTGAACCAAGACGACGTGCAGGATCGCGCGTCAAAAGCTGCAATGAGAGTAAGATCAATATAGGAGAAATTCAAAGGCATTAGAACTCACTTTCTGCAGGATCGAGACGGCGTCCCTCGGCATAGTGATGGGGTAAAGGGGCTCGTCTTCCAAGATGGCATCGAAAATTTCATCTTCGTCGTCACCACGGAAGGGAGACTGGCCGAGCAACATTTCATATGTCAGGACACCGAAAGCCCACCAATCGACCGCACGTCCATAGCGTTGCTCAAGGAGAATCTCGGGGAAAAAAGTGAGAATGCAAAGAAGCACCCACGAGAAGACACGACTCACCTCTGGCGCCATGAACTCAGGAGTACCGCAGAAGGTGCTCGTTGTATTGCCGTACCACATCTCCTCTTTGCAGAGACCGTAGTCCGCTACCTTGACATGCCCATCCAGAGTCAGTAGAATATTGTCAAGCTTGAGGTCACTGTACCAGGCGTTAGATCCTTGCTGAGACGAAGCGGAAAGTAACGAACCGATATATGATTCCGTTAGCATGGAAGTACTCCAAGGCGAGCAGCACCTCCGATGCATAGAATTTGGCTTGCCGAAGGGAGAACTGCTTTCGCTGGATGTGTAACATAAGATCACCACCACTCACGTACTCCATGACGAAGTAAATTCTGGTCTCGGTCTGGAAACAAGAGTGCAATCCGAGCAAGAAGGGATGCCGTTCTTTCGCTGCCGCCAAAAAGACTCTCTTCTCCGAACGAGTACTTTCAAATGACGGATTTAGAATATAGATGATGCGTCAAAAATGCTAGATTTCACCTTTCGACTTCATCGTTATCGATGATAAACTCCTTTTTCAAGACCTTGATGGCGTAAAGACCGCTTGTACTCTTTTCCTCCGCCAGCATGACTTTTCCGAAATTTCCCTTACCAAGAACTGCAAGGAAGTTGAAGTCGTTGAGACCGACCTTCCTAGATGGGCGAGCAGTGGCTTGTTGTTGTAGTTGTTGTACGGGCACTTGTTGTCGCATGGGCACCACCTCTTGAGGTGCCCGTTTCGGCGAGGAGGGCAAAGGTACACGTCCATCCAAAGGACGTGGTTGTTGCACAGGGGACATTACAGGCTGCTTGGGTGGTAATGATGGAACCTGGATTCGCGGGCTCTATATTGAAGTGTTCAATGACTTTTCCCCCTCAAAACTTTACAGAAGCTTACCGGATAACCTTGCGGTTGAGTATATCCATCGAAGCCGCTTGGAGGAGCCTGGTCATACGAACCCTGAGGAGGTCGTCCATCCGGCGGATAACCAGGAGGCACGGGGACCCGAGCAACAGGTTGACGTGCATTTGTAGGCGGGGGTTGGGTATAAGGTGCAGGCTGTTGCTGCGGTAATTGTTGAAGGGGTTGTGGAGGGGAGAATTGTTGCTGTTGCTGTGGGTATTGATATTTATCCTGTGGAGGCTGGGGACGACTCGGGGACTCGATCGGAGGAAGCGATGGAATGACCGGTTCTTGACCACCTATCTTCATGCGATCCATTTTAAAATCGATAGATTGGGGCGCGGCATGATGATCAGTGTAATCACGGCCAGGCGGTCGAGCTAATTTATCTGCACGGGCACGGTTGATATCCCGTACATTGCGTAGTAATTCATTCGCTCTCTCCATGGTCATCCCACAGAAATCGGGTACCAAATGCGCACAGTTAGCATGGCAGGTGATGTCACATTCAGAGCATCTGCGGGCGTTCTTGCGGCCGAGAGGAAGCATATAACCGCAGTGGCAACACCAGTTAGCCCCAATGTTCGTTAAAGGTTCGAACCGATGAGGGATGCGATGGTTGATCTTCTCTTCGTCGTCCTGCTAAAAAGTGAGAGATTGTTGAAACGGAGATAGTGAGCAACATACCCCACTGTTGGACTTTGAAATGCATTTTGTGACAACTTTCTCGTAACATTTCTTGTGGCAAGTATATCGGCAATCTTCGCATTGATATCCAAGAGCATTCAGAAGGAAGTCACCGCAGAATGCACAGAGCATAATCTGATAGAACTGTTGCTGGACAAATTTATGTCCGTTCATTTCATGAACTTCGCCCTTGCGTTTACGAACGGCTCCCTGTCGACCAAGACCTCCCATCGGCGCATCCAGAGGGCGTTTACGCACATTCTCCTTGACTGGATATCATGATGAGTGAATAGCAAACAAAGAAGATGAGGTTGTCTCACTGAAGTTCAGATGGAGCGCGATCGCTCCGGCAGGCTCTACAGCGAACCATGCATCAATGCCATCCGCTGCCGCAGTTGCAGATATCATTGAACCACCCCGTGGGGCGCCACCGAAGCCGCCGTCAAGCGGAGCATTGAAATCACCCGCTGGCGGATGTGGGTGACCCGCCTGTCCATCCCCATGCATATCTCCTGCAGTAACCCAGCCACCCTGCCCACTCTCCATGCCCACTTTTTGACGACGAAGAGCCTCGACCAGATCGTTTATCCGAATCCACAATAATCCAATGGGAATAGCATGAGCGTCGCTAGCTTGCCTGTCGCTAACAACAATCTCCACTTCATTAGCTTTATCGACGGTGATTTCAAACTCCTCGTTCCAGCGATCGGTACGGGATGGGTGGGACTTGGCTAGTTGTGTTCCTTCTACTTTGAGAGAGACAGAAGTTTCCAGACCCTGCTTGGATGACGAACGTATGCGTCCAAAGGACACGACAGGCGCATGGTCGAGTTCTCGGGCGCCCTTTACAGTGACATGTAGAGTACCGGATAGGGGCTTGGAGCGCATGTTTTCTTTGCGTTCGCCAGTGGGTCCAAGAGCGACATCTTAAAGGAACCTCGTTAGGGAGGCTTGTCAAAAATAGATTTGAAAAACATACCGTTTTCCTCCTCTTCTTCAAGGTCATCCAAGATGTGTAAATTCTTATAACGTTTGAGAGCCGTCTGTAGGAGTTGGATTTTCTTGTTACTTTCGATTTTTTTGCTCTCGGCATCCGCTCGCGACTTCTTATCCCCGTCTGCTTGGTAAAGTTTGGCCATCTTGTCTATTCCCTTTTTATATTGCATCTCTACTTGGAGTTTAAATTCAAGTTGATGAAGCATTCGGGATATCTTGGCCGGCGTTATTGGAGTGTCAGCCTTGATGAGATCGAGGTTGGTATATTGTCTGGACTTTGGTGGGCCGGGCTGAGGAGGTCTACCACCCGGGAATGCCTGTTCTAAAGGGCTGGCAAGTTGACCTCGGTTCGAGGGATCGTAATCCTTTGCGGGGACCTAAATCAACGAGCAGATCGCGTCAGCAACCAGGAAAATATACGACTTTTAATACTGGAGGCACCTGAGGAGACGAGGACGTAGGTTGCCGTTGATCTTGTTGCGATTGCTGGAGCTTGCGCTCCTGCAGCTGCCGTAGGGTATCTTCAAAATATGACAGGGATTGTTCAGTTTCCCTGATCTTGGCTTCGTTGCGCCGCAAGACATCCTGGTTATTTGTTGCGACGCGCACCCGTTGACATCCCTCTAGGATCTTGCGCTCCGTCTGAATGTGCTTGTAGACCTCCTGGATCTTCTGGTCCAACTCGTGACCCTAGATAAAAGCAATACCCGGTATTGTAAGAGTCTGTACGGTGTCAAAAACAACCCAGAGCCTACCAAGGATGCCATAATTGACGGTGGTCGCTACTTGCAACGCGGACGTCGATGACAAGAGGAAAGCGCAATGAACCTTGCAAATCACAATCTAAGGATGGGGCTGTGGCGGACTAAATTTGGAATATTTATTTAATTATTTTTGTTACTTATGTCCTTATTTGGACACTGGTGTTGTGTCCAACGACTCCGAATTCCTGTACCGTAACCACTGCCAGTGCTTCCATGCCGTCCGTCGTGTGGCGATCAAGAATTCGTGCGGTGTCAGACTACTGTAGTCTTAGTCTTGGTGTTCGACATCATCTTCTTGCTGGAGACTCATCTCGTCCTGTGTGCAAATCAAAGGAAACTCGCTTGCCTGACAACGTAGATGTTCTGCTCACCTCTAACCTGGTCATCAACCTCTCTGGAGATCTGGATGGCGAAGAAATTCCTGCTGACGAAATACATGCATCTGAGCTTGCCCAGCATCTTGTGGACTACTTCCAACTAGTAATATGCGCTCCGGACTGTCGCAGCATCAGCTCACAACATTACAGAATGCGACAGGACTTGGGCTGAACACTGTTTCAAAGCTAAAATTGGACAAAGATACCGGATTGAATCAAAGTACGCATACAGTCTACATCTACACGTACATTGCAGATGCTCTGACACAGCAGTTCACAGTTGTGTTGACGCCGTCACGTCAGCAATCTTCAAATCCGCAGTTGATCCCTGTTCACATCTTGTTGGTCGCCATCGACCTGTGTTATTCCTGGAGAACGCACGAATCTTCCCAAGCCAAGCCTGAAAGAGCGAATCATCCATTCACGAATAGGTTATCTCTGCCTTACAAAACCGTTTTGCAGAACGTCATCGGGCGCTTCGTGAGGCAACTTGTAAGGTCAATCTCTGTCTACTTGGGGTTTTACATCCTCGCTCACCCGATGTTTCAAGGCGCTGTCCACTTATCTTTGGACCTTGGTGCCAGGTATTGTGCTACTACTCCAGGGAGCCGAAATTTTTCATTGGGTTGGCTAACCACTACTATTCTGATAAGCAACTCGACCTAGAAAGGTCTCACTTCTGTGGAGTAGCTGATTCCGTACTTCGTATCGTACGAAGGTCACCAAATAAAGAATTTCGCTCCAAATGCAGGCGCATCATTAAAGTTCTACTCGCTTCTGTTCACCGATGCAAACTATATTAATCCCTTCTTTTAGTTCATACATAGCCAACGTCTCAACGCTCAACAGGAAGCCGCCAGCTCACTTGCAACGTATCTGGGCTCCAGTGACGACGAAGCTTCCACTCTTCCAAGTGTGACCGACGAAGACGCACTCTGTTATGCTCTAGAGAGGATTTATCGGAGTGGAATGTCGCGACCCCTCTTCAAGGTCTGAATTTTTCTTTGGTCTACCGGTTTACTTGGGGTGCGAACGTTTGAACTCTAACGAGGTTAGACTTTGTTTCATGCAGGGGCTTACAAGCATGCCCAGTATGGAGCGCGAGGACGACGAAGATCTTGCTTGTAATCACGTTCCCTCTCCGATAGAAGCATCAAGCACGATGCATTTATCCGATATCATCATATGGGACGACCTCTCCAAGGATGTTCTAGTGCCGAATTTCCCCAAAATCCCTCTCGCCGACGCGTGCCACTCACGGTCTGACGGCGAAAACGAATTTCCTATTGACATGGAACTTGATCATCATCATGTCATAATAGGGGAAGAAGACCAAGATTGCGAAGGATTGCTAGATTCTGTGGACGAATTCGCTGAAGGACTTTCCTTAGCACCGTATCTTCTCAATCAGAACACTGAAGACACTTTCCCTATGTTGGAATTTGCCTATCTTTCGCCCGTACTTGACTTGGACGACTCAGATGACGAGACATGCGCCAACGGTCCTCAGGCGACCTCTCACGATAGAATTATCCTTCCCGAGGATCCCCTTATTGGTGAAGGCCTCCGTGTCTCAAATATCTACGTTAGTCATATTCCCCACACAGAAAGCTCGTTGGATCAAAACTCTCAGGACGAAGTTCCTCAAAGACTCGAGGTGGAATATGGGTCTCAGGCGACACTTGAAGAACCACAGGCTTTGCCGTCAAACTCCGGACTCGTGCAGCTGAATGAATATTGGCCACAACTTTCAGCCGGCAGTGGCGAATGTGATCCTGATATCTTTGCCACGGATGAGGCTCCGAGCTTTATTCAGGAACAGTTGGAAAACGAGGACGACCTCGAGTTCGGTTCTCTTTCCGATAGTTTCTGCGACGACTGTAAAGCCAGTGGATATTCTTTCGACAGAAATCTCGAACTTTTCGATAGTGGCGATTCGGTGGCTATAGGGCCAAGACCTTGCTCTCCGGACACCACTCTTTTCTCTGATCAAGCGACAACCCTAAACATCACATGGCCCCTACATATCGAATTTGAGGATCAGGTGAGGCAATCCCTGAACACGATGGAAGATAGCGATGAGGAGTTGTGGATCGATGCAGATGGGAGGTATGGAGAAGACGAAATGCTTTACATGATGGAGCTTGACTTGGTGGCTCCCTAGTTGTTGAGAAAGATATCTTGTTCTACATTATATTTCATAGTTGCTTTGGAAACGACTGCTAATGGAGTATGGAGTATACCTTGATTCTTGGCTTGAGGGCGCGCGAGGCTATGTCCGTTGATTTCAGACTCCGCTATAACCCCGCAGTATACGAGGGGCGATGATGTAAAAATAACGTTTCGAGGTGTTACAAAGTCATCATCGCTCACAGGTGTCGACGTCCCTTCCCAACTCAATACTTTAGCGGTCTGTCCATCCTCCGCTACTGTTGCAATGCTTCCGGCTCAGCGTAACAAGATCGATATCAGCGTGAGTCCTCTCTTATTACCGACTTACGTCGACCGGATCCTGATTTCTATCGATTTCCTTCAGAAACTGAACCCGCAGGAACAGCAGCTCTTCGCCAAGTATGGGAAGCTTCCTACGCATAAGAACATCCTCATGAAAATGCAAAAGGTCCGTTACAATCCCAAGTAAACCAATGCCATCGTCTCAACTCGGGGTATAGGATCGCAAATACTTCGACTCTGGCGATTACGCTCTTTCCAAGGCTGGCGTCGCCCCGCAAAACACAGTTGGTACTGCGATCCCCAATCCAGAGAAGTAAGTTTGGATCCGAGATATCCCGCTACCGAAATATGGAGCTCATCGTCATTCAGCATTCCTCACGCTTCCCCCGGGAATGGCCACTCTAACAACGGTCATCCAACCCTCTCCGTGTCTCCTACCAACTCCACTAGCCCAGTTAACAAGGAAAGCGGCTTGGCACATGACCAAACCCAAGAAGTCACCTCTGGAAGTGAAGAGGCTGCCGCACCTGAGCCGACCAAGGATTGACGGGCCCCCTAACTTCTTGCTGTCGTTGCATCATTATAACTGTTACATTATAACCTACAGCACCGGTCATTCTTGACTGCCCTATTGGCTTCTCGCATCCGCATCCTATCGATTTCTGCCTCGATTACCAGCGACAAAGCATCATCTCCTCACAAAACGGCCGTTACTATCGTTATGTATGACATCTCTTGGAATCTGCATGTTGTATTATTACCTCGTCGTTATCTGGCCGAGGGCTTGGAGTAGCGGTATAGCACTGGGAGCGTGCCGATAGCTACTGTTCTTTACCCCTTGTTATTGGAAGTGGCGTAGTCGCCTTGTTATATGGATTGCCCTATTGTCCAGGTTTCATTTATCAATGATTATTTCTTCATTCAGAATCA
This sequence comes from Tricholoma furcatifolium, assembly GCA_018854895.1. NCBI lineage: Eukaryota > Fungi > Basidiomycota > Agaricomycetes > Agaricales > Tricholomataceae > Tricholoma > Tricholoma furcatifolium. The sequence continues at coordinate 8,813 of JABAJV010000069.1, forward strand.
TGAAAATATTTATTTGTCACAACCACGTGCCTGCCCTTGACGCGTTTCTGCACTGCTGGTTTTCCTCCTTATCTCTCCTCGACGCGACGTATTGAATCAATCGATGTCTTCAACACTCAAAGAAGATGTGAAAAGAGTGTTCGGAGAACGAACTGGGTCCGACGACAAGATACTGGAGGAATGTGCGTATTGATCGTTATATTCACGGAAATTCACTTCATGTTCAACAGGCACCTCAATATGTCAGATATACAACCTATCCGCCGAAAATCTTCTTTATAAATGGGAAGCACTCAACTTCAGGCCTTCTTCAACGCGCTCGGAGATATCTGACCTCACGATGGATTCCATTGTCGCGCTTAAAGCGCAGATTCAACGCGACATTGCCAAGGAGAATGCGAAACGGCCACAACACAGAATGTTGACGACTTCTAACACGGCAATGGTCAATCGTTCACGTTTGCCTGGAAATATTCTGAAGAGTACGCCAGCAGTGCAAAAACCTATCACGCAAGTCAAAGTCGAGGAAGACTTTGGAGTGCCCGGGCCGAGCACGAGCAGCAGTATCACATTCAAAGGACCGTCTAAGGATGCCTCATCATTGAAAGATCGCTCATGTCTGTTCTACCATCGTTTATTGGGCCGTAATCGCTCAATGGCTGTTCAACAGATCGATACATGTATGAAAAGATATTAGAGAGGAGTGAAGGTGCGCGGTGCTATTCTTCAAGCTATGAGACCTACTCACTGTCCTCTGGTAGCTCTTGATGACAGAATAGAGGAGTTTTCTGAATTAATCAGAGAGCGTTACAATGTCGCTGAGCTGGGCGATCCCTCATCTTCGACCGACGTGCGTAGCGTGTTATTTTATCTCAAGCTTTATTCAGTTCTTTTTTAGAAAGATATCACGGTTATTGGTCGCATAGTACACGACTCCGATACCTCCGATGGAAAGCTGACTGAGAACAGTGTCGCGCTTGAAGTCTCTCGTGCTAATGGTGGTTCGCGTATAAATCTCCGATTCGACCCTGCCCTGACAATACGTGGGGGAGCTCGAGGAGCTGGTAGCCTTGGCCTTTTCCCTGGCGCCATAGCTGCGCTTAGGGGGAAGAATGGAGGCGGTGGGTGGTTCCTCGTAAAGGAGATTCTCTCTGTGAGCGTGGAATTTTCTCTGCCTGACCTTTTCTGACAAGCAGGCTCTAGATACCTCCTCCGAAGTCTGCTCCACCGTCAGTCAAACCAGACCCAGGGGTTCTTGATACACCTTTCTCTATGTTTATCGCATGCGGGCCATATACTCAGGATTCCGACCTTTCGTATAAACATTGGCGTGCGCTCCTCAAAGCTTTGAAAGCTAACAAACCGTCTGTTGTTCTTTTAGTGTGTTCTCTTCAGCACTATTTTGCGTGAAATAGCGCTAACTAACATAAGATGGGTCCATTTATCGACGTACAACATCCAAAAATCAAGAACGGCGACACGGACATGCTCCCAGCCCATCTCTTCCGTTCCCTATTCATAGAACCTCTGAAGAATGTCCTAGAGTCCTCACCAGGGAGTATAGCAATCTTGATCCCAAGTACAAGGGACGTTGTCAGCAAGCACGCTGTATATCCTCAGGGTGAACTAAGCCGCGATCTTTGTGGTTTCGATTCTGTAAGGCTACAAGGCTCCACCCGTCGTCATTTCCTCGCTCACCATCTTCCAGCGCATCCATTTCCTGCCCAATCCGTCTCCATTTTCTGTCAATGATATCACGTTTGGCGCAACAAGTGTAGACCTCGTATACCATGTCCGGAAGGAAGAACTCCTTCTGAGAGGAGCAGAAGCCGATTCCATACCTCCTTCATATCCCGAAGACACAGGGACCGATACTATGGGAAACGCCTGTCGTCATCTTCTCCAACAAAACAGGCGAGTAATGCTATGAGATTTTTTGGTCTAAGTAGACTGACGAACGATTCTCCAGTTTCTATCCAGTATTTCCTGTTCCTTCAGAACTGCAGCAGGAGATCAACCTCAGTGTAACACATTTGGATGGATTGAGGCTTGGGGACGAGAATAACAATGCACCGGATGTATTGATCTTTCCCAGTCGTTTGAAGCACTTTACAAAGGTTAGTACGCTATCGTCTAATATATCATGCATAGTACTTATTGAGCCAATGCAGATCGTCCATTCGACCACGATGATAAACCCATCGTTCCTGAATAAAGGAACCTACGCCAAAATGGATGTAGCAGCCAAGAGTGTGGGTCGACCACGATGATAAACCCATCGTTCCTGAATAAAGGAACCTACGCCAAAATGGATGTAGCAGCCAAGAGTGTGGGCTCTGGAATCAAGGAGCGAATACGCACGGAAGTCATCAAGTTGGAGCTTGAGGCTTAAAAGCTTAAGAATTCAATGAATTGGAGAGTTTAGATTTGCCAGAACTCCTCTTATGCACGGTATAACCTGTACATTCGGCTTGTTGGTCAACACTTTGGTCTCTTGAGTATTCAGCACATATTTTGTACTTGTATAAGATTTTCTGCGAACAGGTGGGTTTTCCAGCAAGAAAAGAACACGCATGTCTAAAATGCAAATGTTTGCCTTGAGTAACTTATGTAGGTGCACAGAGCCTAATACAGCGTCCTCCTTTGTTACTCTGAGCTTATGTCGACATCCTTCTTTCGGAATATCTGCTGACTATAAATCCTTCTGATCCATGGTTTTACATATACCATTGCTCAACTTTTACTTTGCTTCATAGCCACCACATGTCCACCCGTGCCTGGTAAACCCATCTTTTCGTCCTGACTGTCATCTGCATCTTTTACGGGTCCCCGCATGAGGTGATAAAAGCTCTGCCACAATTCTGCGATAGTGTCATATTCCTTCGTCATTCCCAACACCTCCTCCAGCTTGCGGTTCAGCCCATTTGTTGACGACAAGAGCTCCTCGAAGCTCTGTTCAAGAGCATGGCATTGTATCAACAATCAAGGGGGCCAAGGCTACTTACGGCTGTAATATCACGCGCCAGCCTGTCGCGCTCGCGTTCGAAGAAGCTTGGCTCGTCCACCTGGGACATATAGAACAGTACTTCTCTGACGAAGATTGTGGATGTTTTAACTTGAAGAAGAGTGACATCGTTTAACTTTTTGTGACGGGACGCGTCGCAGGTCACGCGGTTGGTGATCCATGCAGAATCCAGATTCATGTAAGCTTTCATACAAATTTTCATGTGAGGAAGAAAAGTCTATTCATCGAGTCCAAATAATTAAGAAAGAGATTGAGTGATGTAGGATTCAGAATACATTGCCAAGTTACAAGCTGACGGAGGAGCAACTAGTTGCAATTCCGCGTTGGCTCACATAGATGCTGGGAGGATCATTAGCCGTGAAAGATGTTAACTTAGAGTTGGACGTACATTGAGACGACCCGCGTGATGAGCAGAGCCCCTCTGGGTGCGGCAATGGTAACCATACCTGTTAAAAGTAAGTTAAGTGGTTCTTAGGTGTCTAAACGCACCCACCAACAATCTTCTTTAATGACATCTCCAGCTGTAAACTCGTGGATCAGATCCCAAATGGGCGAGTAATGAGACGTCGGCCTACCAGCTCGTTTCCGCTCCAACAACCAAAGGTGAAGGTGAGCCTCGAAAATGCCCTTGATACATCTTTCACATAACCAATCACCCTTTCCCCAGTCATTCCAAGGTGCGACTCTGATCTGATGTATTTCGTTGAGAATACTCTCATATGTCGATGAAGACAATGCTTGGTCGAAGCCTATGCCGTGTTCCGGCCCAGGGAAGCGTCCAAAACCGTAGAAGAAATTTAGGGAAGATGTGCCTTTGGAAAGCAGAGAAAGTCGCACCGGTCTCCCAAATGAACTAGAGAGACCACTGAGATAGTACCAATCTGAAATTAGTCAGAATGATTAGTTAGGAAAGTTTTCATAGCTACAGTGGGTCGACTTACTTGTTTCATTCCATAAATCGAGGCCGCAGGTGGCGCCACATTTATGACCTATCACGCAAGTTCACGACCCTCGATGAATTTGAAAAGGAAAATAGACTTGCAAGTATCATTTGCGCCTCGAGCGCCATCGACTAGAGAGGTCCAATGCGTTGACATCTCTTGTGGTGGTTTTGCCTTGCGCTCTTCCAAAACCGTCTTGAGAGGTTCATGCAAAAATCCTGAGAAGATTTGTTGATTCATAGGCTCGTCCATTTCGAGGTACGATTTCTCGCGATATGCCACTAGAACTGCTTCTGGACCAGCTGGTAACACATTATCTAGGTTCAAAACCGACGGGTACCAGGTACCTATAGGTGGTCAATCAATAATGGACGAGATTTACTGAGATGACGAACGTTGCTGTTGAAATGCGGTGTCGGCCCATTGAGCAATTTCTACCAAAAAGTGTGCTGCACTATGCAGCTCATACAGCTCCGAAGTTGCAAAATCACGGAGAAGCTTTGACCGAGCTAATCTTTCACGTTGGAGCATTTCATCAAACTCGTCGTCCTCTTCATCAAGATCGGCATCTTCATCTTCAACGGAAAAAACTTTGGCGTAGAGCATGAGCCGGTACATTGCTTTCCGGAAACGACACGATTCTGCAGAATCAAGAACGCTGGTAGAAAAATTACGATCTTTGTGTCTGAAACTCAAATGAGGCCAACCCCCGCTTGATTATTTTGAGAGCTCATACCTGAAGCTAAAAAGGTCCTCCAAAGCATTTACAACTTTCGCATTTTCTGCCAGTTGACGGCATTCTTGATCGGTTATTGGCAATACTGAATCATTTTCTGACCAAGGGATTGAGTGTAGCGTGCCTTGGCTATGTGTTTGATCGGTGTTGTCGACTGACGATGCAACGTAGCGAATCACTCTGAGGGCCTGAGGGAGAGCTGGTCCAGTTATGTTGTAGGAAACGGAGCAAATTATTGACTTTGGATGAGCTTTGAAGACCTTGTAGAATGATTTCGACGACAGAATAGCAGCTAGAAGGGTCGAATAATCAGGCAAGAAAAGCAACACCCTGTCCACTATGTCGTCGTCCAAAGGTAGACAGTTCATTCCTCGCATGCGGGTGGTCCAAGGCTGAAGAAGAAATGGGCTTTTAAAAGCTTTCGTTAAGAGTCAATTGTCGCGACCGAAGACAAAGTAGGTCGCTAATTTGGAGTCAAGTTTGTTTGTGCACACGTCCTTAATAAGGAAATCAGGTGACTACCAACAATTAGCACGTGCAGAGATCTTTTTACTTTACGCGATTGTCGTCAGGATTGCACTCACTATCCGAGCTTATGGAGCATGCTCAAAGACTTAAGAGAGCGAGAAGCTCTAGCTCAAGAAAAAAAGGGAAGCTAAAACGACCTAGAAAAGCAGAAGATGAACCCGAAACTCCACAATTTGACCCAAACGCCAGTATACTTGTGCCAAAATCGAAAGAGGTCAAAGATCAGGAAAGGAGAGAGAAGTTGAGGGAAGAGGTACGTGTGTAGTGGTATTCATCCTACAGTTATTCTGATTCATTGGATAGCTTGCTGCCCAAGCCGACTCCAAATGGAATAGTAAAAAGAAAAGGAGACTCGAGAAGTACATTGTATGTCAAATCGTGCCCAGTGGATGGTTTGCCATATAACCCAGAACGTAGGACAAACAACTCAAAAAAGAAGAACGTCTAGTTTTGTTTGAGAAGCTAGCGTATGTCTCTATCCTACCTCTTGTGGTTTTCGCTTGATGTTTCTCAGTCAGACTCAGGCTCAAATACCATCATCCCTCCACTTGCAGACTTCTTCGTCCTTGGGAACGGGAAAGGCATCTACAAACCAGGAACGTCATGATCAGCAGGAAGACAAAGAGATTCGGCGTGCCTTGGATGGTCGGTTGGGAAAGCGCAAACGAGGGAACGACACATATGCCGTTATAGATGTGAACGACGAAGCGAGTCAAGATTCTGAAGGCGAAATGCTAGACCGAGATGATGATGAGGACGAGGCTCCCACTCCAAAGAAGGCAAAAGAGTCCCCGACCGAAATCCAGTCCGCTCCAAGAACCGTAGAAATTACCACGGCTTCGCTGGCGCCTGTACCGCCTGCGATCGGTAGCGCCTTGAAAAAAAATGCAGATGGGACTGTTGCAGCCCCTACAATACGACAGAAAAGCAAGACTAAAGTTTGTTTTCGTTCTTTTTGTTCTCGTCCTCCATATCTCATGAACCGCTTATTTCTGTACCAGACCACATTCGCCCGTTGGAAAGATAGACGTACTCGTGCTACCCCTGTAGAAGAAGCAGCCTCAGATACTTCCTTCGACAGCTCCGACTCAGAATACGATTCTTCAGAAGAGGAAGGAGACGAGGTCGAGGATGGATCGACAGCTTCTCGTTCTGATTCATCAGATGAGAGCGGAGAGGAGGACCAGAGCCCTGTGGTCGAGGATGAGCCACCAAAACCTCGAAAACGCTTAGGGTTCAAAGACTGGGCTGTAAAACAACTCAATACAGCGAAAGGTTACGATCAACCAACTTCAAAAGAAGATGCGGTAGACGAGGCACATCCTCCTTCCCCTGCAGTCAAGAAACGGAAGATTGATCCATCGAAACCTGTGGAAATGCGAGGACCTCTTGGTCGAGATCTTAAATTACCAGACACTGCGTTCGCTCAGCATCTACAAAAGCAAGGTGCAAGTGCCTCAGCGGCCAAGGTCAAGGCTGTCACAGTCAACCGCCCACCAGATGTCGAAGAGGCCAGGATCCTTTTACCTATTGTGACAGAGGAGCAGCCCATAATGGAGGCTGTCCTACTCAATCCGGTTGTCATAATATGTGGTGAGACTGGCAGTGGAAAGACGACCCAAGTACCTCAGTTTTTGTATGAAGCTGGCTTTGGTACACCTGGAAGTGGTATGTCATCCGCTTGATCATAGTTCTAATCCTCATTAAAGTTTTTCAGAGAATCCGGGGATGATTGGAATAACTCAACCACGTCGGGTGGCTGCCATGTCTATGGCAGCGCGTGTATCCCACGAACTTTCCCTCACAACATCTCGTGTCTCGTATCAAATCCGCTACGATGCGACTGTTTCTTCTTCGACCTCAATCAAGTTCATGACCGATGGTGTCCTGTTGAGGGAACTCGCGACGGATTTCTTGTTGACCAAATACTCTGTCATAATCATCGACGAGGCCCATGAAAGGAGCATCAACACCGACATACTGATTGGTGTCCTCAGTCGTGTTCTCAAACTACGAGAAGCGATGTGGAAGGAGGGCAAAGAAGGTGCTAAGGTAATTGCACTCAAAGTCTCTGCACAAACTCTACTCAATCTAAGCAGCCCCTGCGTCTTATTATCATGTCTGCTACCCTTCGTGTCAGCGACTTTGCTGAAAACCGGACCCTCTTTCCATCACCTCCGCCCGTCATCAATGTTGCAGCTCGCCAACATCCTGTAACCATCCACTTTAGCCGCCGAACGGCTCCTGACTACGTGACTGAAGCTATTAAGAAGACAACAAAAATCCACACGCGTTTACCTCCTGGTGGCATCCTTGTTTTCCTAACTGGCCAGAACGAAATCACAGGCGTATGCCGGAAGCTTGAGGCAAAGTTTGGCGCAAAGGCGATTGAGGCAAGACGGAAGAGAAGAAGTTTGGCTACTACTTCGGTGGTGGATGCCGAGGCTCAGATTGGAACAGTTGGACCAGCGCACGGTATGTGCACTCATGTCCAGGCTTCAAAGAATATTTTGTTTATTTCATCCTATTTCAGCGGACATTGAGGCGGAAGACTTCGACTTAGGAGAGGCTGGCTCAAACGACCTAGCCCTCGATGTTGATGATGGCATTGCCGATGACGACCCAGATGCTTTAGATAGTGAAGGCGAGGATGATCTCAACAAGGAATTAGGCCTCGAAGAAGAAGGTTCAGATGGTGAGGCTTTCGCAAGTTGCAAACTTTGATGGCTAACTTTCGTTTCTAGTTCCTATGCATGTTGTTCCGCTTTATTCCCTACTCCCGAGCGAAAAGCAGATGCGCGTTTTCGAACCGCCGCCCCCAGGATCACGTCTTGTAGTAGTTTCTACCAATGTTGCTGAGACATCGCTCACTATCCCTAACATTCGATACGTTGTTGATTGCGGACGAGCCAAAGAGGTTTGTTTGCTTTTGCCTGTTTTGTGGCCTTCCATTGACTCTTTGTTCAGCGCAGATATGATATTAGCAATGGTATTCAAGCCTTTGTAGTCAACTGGATCTCGAAAGCCTCGGCTGCGCAGCGTGCTGGTCGTGCAGGGCGAACTGGGCCTGGTCATTGTTATCGATTATATTCCTCTGCGCTCTTCGAGCACCACTTCGATCAGTTCTCACTTCCCGAGATTAATCGGATGCCGATCGAGGGCGTTGTACTCCAAATGAAGAGTATGCACATCGACGCGGTTGTCAATTTTCCCTTCCCAACGCCTCCAGAACGCTCAGCTCTTCTAAGTGCAGAGAAAGTGCTCACTCATCTTGGCGCCCTGAGCCCTCCAGGGATTCTCACTGCCAAGAGTAGTCTCACTGGCGGACAAATAACTGATTTAGGAAAAACGATGTCACTCTTTCCTCTATCACCCCGGTTCTCTAGGATGCTTGTCAATGGGCAGCAACATGGTTGTCTTCCGTATGTCATTGCGATAGTCTCCGCCCTGTCGGTTGGGGACCCGTTCTTGCATGATGAGGGACTGGTTGTTGAGGACGATCAAGATGACTCGAGCGACGAAGATGATGTTTCACATCTGACAAGCGCAGCTGTAAAAGCGAAAGAAGCACGTCGATTGCGTCGAAAAGCCTTTTTTGAATCGCAGCATGTAAGTTTCTAATTTCCCGACTGTATGCATGTCCTTATTCTATATCCAGACCCATGCTTCCTTAGGCCAATACACCAGTGATGTCTTTCGGATTCTCTCAGTCGTTGGTGCATATGAATATGCTGGCGGTGGACAGACCTTTTGTGCAGAGCATTTCGTTAGACCCAAGGTATGCGTTAGTCATAGTCGGAGTGCCTAGTTTTGAACCGAGAAATCTTTAGGCGATGGAAGAAATCCACAAACTGCGAGCACAAATAAGCAACATTGTTCAGATGAATTTTCCTGGGATTGACGCCGGATTTACTCCAAAACTAAGTCCGCCGAGTGCTCTCCAGGTGTGCTTTTTTGATGTTTTTCGACATTCCAGGAGTTTATGCCTTTCTAGCTCAAAGTCCTCCGCCAACTTTTGACGGCTGGCTTTATAGATCAAGTCGCTGTTCGCAAGGATCGCCTAGACCCGTCTTCTGCCAATGCTCAATATGCAACATCAAAAGGCATTCCTTATCGTGCTCTTGGAATCGCTGAAGACGTATTCCTTCATCCTTCCTCAGTTCTTGCAAACGTATCGCCACCGGAGTACATTGTTTTCAACGAAGTCGTCCGAACTAGTCGTGCATGGTTAAAAGGTATCTTGTCCTGAGTCATTGTTATTCTCCGTCATTTACCGGGTCTTTAGGCTTAACAGTCATTAACCCCGCATGGCTTTCAAACTTTGGAAAGCCAGCTTTATGTACATTTTCTAAACCCACGAAGAACATGGCAGGGATAATGATGACTATTCCACGTTTCGGCCCAGATGGTTGGGAGTTACCTCCTGTAAAAGCTGATATACTTCAAAAGTAGCAGCATGGATTAGAGACGGAGGGGAACACTCATTAGCTTGTCTAATTGGTTATCTCTAATCTATATACGTACAATACATCATTACTCTAGGTTAGTTTAACTGGTATTAACGAGTACTATATCAAGTCGGTCGTATCGTCGTAGGTTATTTTGTTGAGGGGCGTTTAGTTCAAGGGTCCGTAGCATTATCGCTATAAAGATGGATTAAATGAGAAGGCGGATGGGTTAACACGCAACTGACCTTCTTCTTAGGAATGAACATCGTTGTTTGTTTTGGGCGCTTGGCGGGAGGAGGTCGAGTTTTGCTGCTCCCAGGATCCAATTGTTTACGGTGATCGTCGTCCTCCACTGGACGTTTTCGGTTCAATGATGAGGCCGTCACTTGAGGTGGTTCATTGGAATTATTCGAGGAAAGTGGCCCACTGGCTTGCATCACGTTTCCTGAGTGAGGACTAGCCTCAGATAGTTCTGCGACTTGCTGAGCAGCCTTGAAATCTCGAGGAGTCATAAGGTCCCCGTTGAGTTGCGTTGTGTCTGTTGAGCTAGGACCAGGTTGCACACTCTTAGATGGTCCTGCAACTTGCTGAGCGGCTTTGAATTCCCGAGGAGTCATGAGATCTGGCGGTAAAGGCACAGAAGGCACCGCTTTTGGAACTTTCGTGGGTGTTGGCGGAGGAGGAACTGAGTATGTTGTTGAGGAAGTAGTGAAAAAAGATGGATCAGTCTGTTCAAAGTCAATTTATACCATTGGAAGGCATGATAATAAGGACTGACGTTTAACAATGAAGACCTCTCTCGCGCATTGGCAACAATATTTTTCCAGGTTTCATCACTCCTTTCAAGGGTTGGTGCATTCCCAAGAATGAATAGAGAAGATTTTGCTCGGGTGAGGGCGACGTTCATACGTCGATGATCTGATAATAAGAGTATGTTAGTGACCTCTTCCTGAGAGGACAGAAAATAGATACCATCTAAGAAACCGATGTTCTGAATCCCTACACCTGAGCGAACACAAGATAGAATGATGATATCCTTCTCTTGTCCCTGAAAACCATCTACAGTGTTGAAGTCCACAGTATCTAGTACTTGCGAACCAAAACGCGCTGAGAATGCCTTGCGGATCTCGACAATCTGGGCCCGATACATCGATACGATGCCGATGCGGTAGTTGAAATTGATAGAAGAATACTCCTGAACAAGCCGGCCATACAATGCTACTGCGACCTGAATTTCGGTCACGTTTTTCAAGCTTCTACGGCTGTCAAGCTCCTCTGTTCCCTTCACGTTGAAGAACCGATATGTTCCAAACTTCGGATTAGAATGCCACGGTTGCTTGGTTTTTACGTCCATATCGGGTCCATCAAGCAATCTTCCCTGGTAAAAGATAGCACTAGGCAGGCGGCTGATTTCAGGGTGCATGCGGTATTGGATGCTGGCGACAAATGAAATAAGAAAAGACTGTAGATTGAAAAGGCAAAGATCAAACGCACCTCAAGAGATGAACTGCCTCTGGTCGATGTTTTTGAAGTCGAACAAAAAGAGATCGGTTATAGTTGAAGCGGCAAGCCTAAAAACATTAATTAGATATAATACAAGGAATGAACTCCTTATTTATTTACCTCGGTGGACATAACAGTCGGGGGGAGTTGCTGAGGATCCCCAACCATAACACAACGATTGGATCGGTATTTGAGAGGTATCAACGAGCTTAATTCGACACATTGTGCTGCCTCGTCGATAACAACCATCTCAAAGTCGAAACGGCCAAGAAGGTCATTGGCAGCTCCGGATAAAGTTGTGCACACGACGTCGCATTCTTGGAGCACATCCATTTTAAAGGTCCTGCGTTTGGCTTCGATGTCGCGCATCCTAGACTTGTTCTGGTCCCTGCGACGATCTAACTCGCGGACAAGAGCCGTTTGCCTAGATCGCAATTGGGATATCTCATCCATCAGTGCCTGTCTTCGTGCTGCATTATCGCGCGTGTTTTCTTTCTCCTGTTCCTTTTGGATCTTGAGCTGCTTCAGGGCTTCGATTTCATGTTGTAGAGAAGCAACCTCGGATGACGCTTCCAGGGGCTTTCCGGTCGAGGCAGCGTCTTTGGCTAACTTCGCTTCCACCAAGCTGTCCAAGCTAATCTCCAGTACACTAGCGTTCATCGAATATTTCGCTCCGATGCGAACCACTTTGATGGAACCAGGGGGCTTTCCGCCGAAGCTTCCAGAATGTAACCGTGAGGCTATTTCATCAATCGCAGCATTGCTAGGTGCGCAAAGCAAAATTTTCGTCGGTGCTTGGGTTGATGGTCCATCGCGCGCCCCAAGTACGATCTGAGGTTTCTTAGCTGATAGAGACGCTGCTATCAGGCTGCATATCGTAGAGGTTTTTCCTGTTCCCGGTGGTCTATTGAAGGGAACCAATGAATTTCGTATATCAAGACAACAAATTCGACATACCCTTGGATCAGGACGAAGCCGTTAGAGCGAAGAGAACTCAGAATAGCCTTAGCTTGTGGCTCATTGACTCGATATGTTGTCATGACCTCGTGAATGTCCTTATCCTTGAGTTCCGCAAGGTTTGGGAGTTGTGGATTAAGAATAGTCTGAACGTGGTCATAGTACGGCACAGCAACAAGGCTGGCATACTCACGCTGAGCCGTCTTCAAACTGATAAATGTCAAAAAAGAGCGAGGTAAATCAAATGTGATACTTACTCCAAGACCTTGCTCAGTTGCCACAATGTATTCATCTGTAAACCAGGATCATTTTTTGCCAAGCAACGGACTGATGCCTGAGTTCCCTGTTGAGGTCCAAAGGGGATGGTCCTGAAGCTCAACGTTTGCGCCATGACCAGTTTAGACGAGTTCTGATGTTTCAAGACCACGAGATCCGTGTCGGTCAAATACCAATCTTTCTTGAGACTTCCCGTGAAGGAGATATCGACGTCTAGCCATTGGTCAGAGAACTGGCGAGAGTTCACCTTGACATCGAAATTATCCAGATCTTCCTGCTTGGATTTCTGTATACTAGCCCAAACATCCGACATCAGGAGGGGCTCCCAGATCCTTCGATAATCATCGCAGTTCGAAAAGGTATCCGGAATCGGCGTATATCGCGGTTTGGGGCCAGGAGGAGCCGAGCCAGAATGCTGGTAATCCCAGGATAAGACGGTCCTATAGAAATCTCCAATGTTGGGATTCAAACGAATGGCTGCATTACGAATTTCATCTCTGCGTGCAAGACGCTCCCGCATGACGTTTTTCTCTATCGGAATATCCATTTTGATGACCTGCCTACGTTCCATATGCTTCTTGACCTTGGGTGTCCGTTGCAACTTTGCAAGGCGCGCCAACCCACTATTTTGTTCCTCGTCGTCGCTGGCGCTTTCTGACTCTGAGCTCGATGACTCCGGTTTTAGGGTAGACGTATGTCCCTCAAACTTGGGGACTTTTACGGAGCTGCGCGTTGAACCGGGCAATGGCTTGGTTGAAACGGTGGGTTTGGACGGCTTGGTCTCAATCTTCCGGTCGCGTTCCGTGAAGTATTGAGACTTCATTGACGTTGAAGAACTTCGCGCCGACAAGCTTGGAGCTGTCTTTGATTTGGAGGTCATAATGTATCGTTGTTCGTTAGCCTTGTCTTTGGTGGATACCTGCGGTTCCTTCACTTTAGTCGAAGCACGTAACGCTGGCGGGGGCGATACAATCTCTACGACGTCCTCGAATTCATCAAGTGCCGCTTCCAAAGCTAACAGCCTTGTACGATCCAGGCGACTGTTGGCTTCGCTCTTGCGAGCAGATTGGATGAATTTTCGAAGTCTTTGGATCGTTTCGTCAAGTGGTGACAATCCAGCATCACGGAAACAAGACAGCAGTGAGGTGAGAAGAGCAAAGGATTGATGGAGAAGTTCCTCATCGGTCAGACGCATCCATCTTGTTAGTTCAAAAAGCACCTCCTGCAATCCACTCGCCATCTCCTTGCCAAGTCGCGAGAGCTTTCCAGAGTCACGAACGGCAGCAGGTTCGCGGGAATTGGCGGCTTTTTCAATGACCCTCCATGTCGCCAACACGTCTCGCCCAAAAATGAGGGCATCTCGCATCCAGACGACCATTTCCCGGTTTTCAAAAAAGGTTGCCCAAAGGGGAGTTCGTTTGAGGATGACGGTGAACGACTTGGTCATGAGCTTCCACATGCTCATTAAATTGGCTGCAGGTCCTTTAGGGTTGTCGGGGTCCAAAAATCGAGCAGAATGAAGGAGGCCGTTCGGGGTAGCAGAAAGGACATCGAGGATATCCGAAAAGCAACGAACGAGGGACTTTGATAGATTACATGCTTCAGGCATGACAGGCGCATAATCTTTGAAAGTGATGAGGAAGTCTAAAATTCCATCCACTGCTTCTCCAGGAACGTTTTCAAGCAGAGCCCGTAAGCATTCCTGACGCGCATCGGCATCAAAAGCAAGTCCCACGATCACTTGAGCGGCGACTTGCAGGTCCTCGATTGGTGATAAGATGATTTTAATGAGGTTTTTAACGACTCCTGGCCGTTGTAGGAGGTCGAGAGCAGCAGAGGAGGTATTGTAGTCCGCAAAACTGGTCATGGATGTTAAGAAACCATCTCTAAAGACACCCAGGGCACGATTGACTTCTGAAAGTGCGGCACCGGCAGTCTGCGTGCCGTCTATCGATCGAGTTGAAGAAATTTTGGAAAAGATAGTCAGGTTAAGGGTATCGATATGAGAAGTTTGGGCGACGAGCGATATCAAGCGAGTAATCCCGTCAATATCAGTGGTTTGGATACTCAGGTATAGCATCTTCCATGTAGAATTACGAATCGAAAGGGTTCGGAACTCCGCAGATTTTTGTGTCTCCCCAGGTCGCGAATTACGAGCCAAGATCGCCGTCACGTTGTGTATGGTCGAAACAACGTCGGTAATGTCACTCTGCAAAACATTCAAAATAAAATCCCGAGCAGTAGTTCTGGCAAGTTGCCAGGCTTCGGTGTCGTATGAAGATGCAAATGCTACTGCAAGACAAGTCTCTCCGTGTATATCGAGTGTGGCATATAGCGCATGTCTGTAAACCAAGTTTGCCTCAGAGGCAGATTTGGCCATCGCAGATGATAGCAACTGGACATTGACAAGATGAGCTCAGTTCGAGCCATGCGAATAGAGGTTATTAAAAAAACTTACGCGGATTCCAGCTAGCATAATTGTTGGACGAGCATCTTGAAAACGCTCGTGTTGAGCCTCTTCGCACAGGAAGTCCACAACCTTGGCCAGAACTTCTCTGTACGCATGAGCGTCGACGATAGTATGCAAGAATTCAGAAAACCAAGCAAGACACCACGCTTGGTCTTTAGATGAGTGCACAGTTTGTAAAAGTTCGCAAAAGGTCCGGTTGTCTTTAACGGAATCGAAAACAACTTTCGAGTACTCTGGTCCTTCCCCAGTCCAAAACTTGGACCCCATGCGCTTGAGAAGGAAAAGGAAACAGTGAAGAATGTGTGTAAATTCTAGGCAAGAAAAATGATGGCATTGAAGGGAAAGTAGTCAAAAGCGGATCAATAAAAGGAATGAAAAGCGACGAACGAGGTCCAGTGTCATGTAAATGTTTTGCTACAATCCCACGAAAACCGGAATATGACCGGGAAGGAGAGACGAGGACGTTAACGGGTATATACCGTAGAATTTTCTTGAACCCAGACCACAAGTCGGATGGATCGGCAACAAATGGAAATGAAAGGCCAGCGTTGAGTGACGAATCAGTGAGATGGCGTCCAATAACTTCAATGGCTTGGAGATACACGCCGGCAAATGATATTTCGTCAATGGGAACGACAGTTGACTGTGAAGCTTGAGCTTCGGCCCACCGCCTGACTTCGACCTTGTCATGGATAAGTAAAAGAAGCATGCCAGGCGGTAAGGGATCTTTCGGCCATTGAGGCAAGGTCTCAGGTGGAGGTTGCGTTGTGATCAACGACTGTATTCTTGAGTCACTAAAGACAGCCCAATTCGACACCATGCGATACACGACAGCAGAGTTAACGTCGGCAAGTGTCCGTTGACTGAACTCGTTTCCGTTGATCAAGCCAGCCGTGGTAAGATTTTCGAGAACAGTCGAAAGTTCCCATGTTTCCATCGTATTGTAAAAGGACGTTAAAATCTCATCTTTATATGCGCCAAAGTACCTTGTAGCACGACCCATTCACTGAGTTGTTCCAAATTCAACCAGAAAACTAAAACTCACGTAGTTCGCGAAGTCACCTTTGCTCTCTCTAGCCCTTGAACGCACTGGGGACAATGTGCCATGCACTCCGCTAGCTTCTGTCTCCACATTGGCACAGACGCATAGGCAAACATCCGAATACAGAAGGTCGCGGCCTCTATAACATCGTCGTCGACACGCGAGCAAAACCAGTGTAAGACGCCGTTCGAGGAACTGGGGACGTTCATGAGATATCCATAGATGGTCGAGAGTTCCTTCACATCCATTTCCTCCGTATTGACTGGGACATCGCGTAGCTTTTTAAGGAGGCGGAGGACCTCAACCTTGCTCCCAGATGACATGTATAGAGAATATGCAAGAAAGCAGAAAGAAAGAAAGAAATAGAAGACTTGCAAGATAGGATAAAGAATAAGTACAAAGAGCACTCAACAGCTCCTTCACATACAAAATTGATGTCACGTGAGATTCAAAGGGGCATACTTGGCGCAACGGCGCGTTACTAAACACTGAACAGTCTTATGGATGAATATCCTGAATGTACAAATTAACATTAACTTGAGATTGTTTGAATGGTCAATGATGTCCAACATTATATGTTAGGCTGGTAATACTCCCGAATCAATCAAGTAGCACATGGCTTCACCTACATAGCATATCAGCTTGAAAGACACTCTTTCACACTCCTCGGCTTACTTCAATCGCCTAACCACCATCTCCTCTGATATATATACACTTTCCGATTGCGATGCGCCCTGAGCGATGCATCCAATCAAAGGAAGAGCGCCCGTGTTATGTGGCGCAAACTATCAAAGGTGGTGTCCTCAAGCATGCGCATGAAGACCGTACAGCCAAAATGCGAGACAGCTGAATAGATACCTATTCAGCTGGTGCATGCTATATATGTGACAGTATGAGTTTGAAGCCTGAAGTGATCAGCACGAAACGAAGGGTTATGGAGATAAATGCCTCAAACGAGCGTAGCTTTAATGTGTATCCTGCAATCGCTCGAGTCGCCGAGTGTACGGATATTGCCTTATCAGATAGCAGGGATGTGATTACCGCGTTAAAGTTGAGTGCAAGTGTAACAGACTCCAGGAAGCCAGATACAGTAAGTACTGGGAGACGAATAGTCGCAGGTTGCTGAAGTAAGCATACATTGCCGCAACGCAGGCGGTGCTGCCATAGAAATGACCTCCAATAGCCCAGTCCTGATGATAAGCGTGTAACGGTCAAGAGACACAGAGCTAGCGCTATCGACCCCGACCGAGATCGTAAGGACGCTATCCTGATGATAAGCGTGTAACGGTCAAGAGACACAGAGCTAGCGCTATCGACCCCGACCGAGATCGTAAGGACGCTATCATAAAAATCATTACAATGACCAAGCTCTTTAAAAGCCCATTCTTCGGCAAGCCAACGTCGCTAGAATTTTTGTGACGCCTAGTGGGCCTCGAAAGAAGGACACAATACTTACTGTAAGGATACAACTTTTGACCTTGGTAAGTTAAACGGCGTTTAGTTCGAACTCCGGTTCCGATCATTGTTTAAATTGAACGTCACGTGAGGAGTTCTTAAGGGTCTGAGTCCTGACCCTGAGTTACTTGAGGCTAGTGACTCCTGAGCTTAACTTCTTACCACTCTTAGTTGCAATGGATTCAAAAGACTTTGAAAAACTCAACTATCTCCTCGAACAAGACGTTGATTTAAGAGAGGTACATTTCCTGACAACTGATCAAATTATTCGTTTGAACTTCCTGCAGAAAATCAAGGATCAAGTCGCCAATCTGGACAAAAAAGCTCGTAACATGGTTGGAATACTCAACAAGATACACTCGACGCGAACTGAAAATAGTGAGGAACATCTTGAACCTGAATTACACGTGCTACTCCGTGCTGAGGGAAGTTTATGCTGCCAGTGCCTGCCCTTCTTGATGAAGTCAGGCCCGTGTTGTTGAGCTGTAGAGAGACAACTCTTGTATTGGCCAACCTCATTCCTGAAAATCAATTTTGGCGATGGAAAGATATGTGGACCAACTCGCTCAGAAATACTGTCTTCGCCGCATCACTTGTCGAGTACCTATCGACGCGCACCTTAATCTCATTGCCGCAAGTCTCCGAACTCCTTGGAAGTGAGCACCATTCAGCTGCGAGAACCTTAAATGATCATGAACTTGGACTTATAGTCAAAGATGAGTGGCAAGATAGGCTAACTCTGCCTGTCGAGGACTATCTTCATGGAATCATAACTTTGGTGAATGAACTTGTACGTCTTTATTCGACTATTCATATTTGCGCGCTAGGCCATGTTACCTCAAGCTATCAGCAAAGATGCTAATGCTCTATTAACAGTCACGCTTGGCTGTGAATGCGGTAACTTTGGGCAATTTTGAAGAACCCATTCGGATTTCAATCTTCGTTAAGGAGTTGTTCACTGGATTTTCCATGGTATGAATGCGAACATTTTACTTCTGACACAGTTATCTCATTGTGCGCCGTAGCTAAATCTCAAAAACGATCTGCTGCGACGGAGATTTGACAGCCTCAAATATGATTTAAAGAAGATAGAAGAAGGCGCGTGCAGAATCTGGTTTGGTGTGCTCCTACTAATCATGTGCATTTAGTGGTCTACGATGTCTCGCTGCGCAAACTTGCGCCAACATCACAAACACATTTGTCCTCCTAAAAGTATCTTACGTTTTATGTAGGTAATGGGTTTGAGGGCCATCGTTGATAATAGTTTGAAATTAATAGCACGCTGTGTAATTTTGGTCATATTTTTGGTGTGGAAGGATCTCTCTAATCTTATCTGATTGTTGTACTCGATCGGAGATCGGCGATCTGCATCTCGGCGTTTGCTGTTTGAACAACAAATTCAAACTTGATCCAAAGCATCATAGTCGGAAGCATCGTGTTGATGTTCTGAGCTTCAGTCGCTGGCTTACAATACATGGATAGACGGCGAGGCCTCGCGACACGTCCCGCCTCGTCCGAAGGTAGGCCGAACCCATTTTTACAAGCTGTTTTTGTGAACACTGTTTTTTGGCAGAACTGGAATGTTGGTCGCATGCCGCGTCCTCGTTAACGAATTTGACGACCCAATACTCGAGTCATTCAACGGTTGAGACAATTGAGCGTATAAATAGGCTTATTTCTGCCTGGCCAGTCGACGACACTATCCCTGCTGAGGGACTCGATAGTGTAAAAGGGATTTACAAGAAACTCGCTCCCGGCCTCCGCGATCTCCAAAACGCCGCGGAGGAAGAAGCAAAGTAAGAAAGTAGTCTATGTGCAACTTTTGTTTATGTACTTAAATTGTCGTTTAGGGCTCTTGAGGACGCCATTGAGCGTGTAGGTGTTTTGATTGCTTTGAGAAAGGCTCCTTTAGATACAACTCTACAAGGTAAGGAAGAGAGCGTCAACATCGTCTACTTCTGCTAACAGTCCATGATATCATAATTAAGTGGACAAGCGGCTTAAGCGACCCCGCGCTCCTTCACCATCTGGTACTCCCACTCCTGTTCCTTCTGTGACTGGCCGAAGTAGTGTCTCTATCACACTCCCTGCCCGCAATTCTGTTGGGCCTGCTGCGCCAGTACCTAAAGGACGTCGTGAACCTCTATATAAACAGCTCCCCCTTCAAGAAGGTAGGAAGGTGGCGTTTCACCCACCGTCGGGCAAGCCTGCGAACGGCGCAGCTGTTGATAATGACGAAAACACCTGGATTTTGGCTCTTGTCACTAAATGCCTAAATGCCGAAAAGAACAGGTTAGTCGTGATCATTATGCCTTTCTTGTGCTAACTAGCTATTGGTAAGATACGAAGTACAGGACGCTGAACTTCAAGAAGACGGAACTGCTATGTATGTAGAGACGTCCTGTTGTTAAGTCATTCCATCTGACTATTTCTTAGCCTTTATAACACGACATTAAAAGCGATAATACCGCTTCCTGACCCAAATGCAAGTCCAGGCACCCCTGCACATATAGGTGCCTACCAGACTTTCCCCGCGGGCGCCACAGTTATGGCACTGTATCCTGATACCAGTTGTTTTTATCGTGCTGAGGTTATAGCAGCTCCCAAGGAAATGCATCCCAAGGTACATCGCTTCTGTGTCATGATGAGTCGGACGGAGTAGTAACTGCCAACAGGGCTCGGCGCCATCAAAATACATGCCTACCTATAAACTGAAGTTTGAGGACGACGATAATCAAGAGCACACTGTCGCTGCACAATGGGTGGTGGAGTGGCCAGGAAGTCCGTGATAGTGACGGAAATCTCCTTTCCTTCGCATATTTAGACATCTAAGTAATGTTGTACTTATCCTTTTTATCTGGAACCGCCTATCTATATAGTATCGCGCACATATTCTCCTCATTGTACTAGTCTACGGCAACAACTTGATGCACTTAAAGCCCCGTCCGAATCTGCACGTGGCGCACTCAGAACTGAGAGTTGACCTGTGTTTATAGCATGATCGTGACGGATCTGAATCCAGAAACTGAAAGAAGGATGAAGTCATTGCTGGCTATTGAATTGAACTGAAGATTCTCCATCGTTCTGGAAAGTGTCTAAGAATTGAGTATATAAACCCCTGTGCTTGCGGTCGGAATGCACAGAAAACATCTAAAGCACAATGTCCATCTCCCGCCAATCGCGCCAGCTTTTCCGCGATCTCTTTCGCATGCTTGACGAACCTCTCATGCGTCCTGGCTTTCCCTCTTACTTTGGAGGCCTTGATCATCTTCACCGCCCCTCCTTATTCGACTCGAATTTCAGTCGACCTGCTCTTGATGTGAGGGAGGAAGGAAACAAATATATTTTGGAAGCCGAGCTTCCTGGCGTCAGGAAGGATAACATCCAGGTCAGGATTGGAGATGGAGGCCAGAGTGTAACTATAGAAGGCAGGGTTGTTGAAAGAAGCGAACGCAGGAGCGAGGAAGCTACCAATGAAGCCACCAAGTCGCCAGAAGGTGGTGAGTGCCCTGATTTTTGCTTCTCAAACGAAAGCTCGAGTTCTGACGGGTTTGCAGACACGAGTAGTAGCACCGCAGTGACCCATTCCGTAGCCTCAGACGAGGCAGGGAACCAGATCTCATCAGAACGCACATTTGTCAACAACACCACGTTCCGACGCACCGTGTGGTTGCCTCGTCCTGTTGACAGTGAGGACGTTGCGGCCAAGTTGGACCATGGTATTCTAACCATTACAGTGAAGAAGGCTCAGGACAAAGAGAGCATAGTAGTCCCAGTCGATTAAAGCAGTATTGAATCTGTAAATATTAGTGTATGATACAAGGACAAGCGTGAAAAAAGTTTGCGTGACCTGCGCATCAACTCTGCCTTCTAAGTCTCCATTGTAAAGCCGGCGCCCACTTTCCATGCATCCTTGATATCCCAAATCCCATCTTCACCATCTTTTTCTTCTTTCCGCCTGCATCCAGCCCTCAATGTCGTACTCGAATGGCTCTGTCTCTCCATATCCTCCCACCAGCGATCCTGGTGTCTTGGAAGCCCCAGAGGCCTTAGAATCAGATGTCGAAGATGAGGTTGACCAGCTTGACTCGGAGTCCGACACCGCAGAGACTGAGACCGACACGCAAACTGGCGGTGCTATTGGTCAATGTCCCCAAGGTGAAACGCTTCTTCCTCAAGAACGACTCGAGAGCATCCTTTCTGCAGATGGTAAGCATGCATACAGACCTGACTAGTGGTGTTCGATGACTGACGCGACCTCCCTAGGCGTAACTGGCAACCTCGCATTATCCAAAGAAGGTCTCTTCATTCTCTCAGTAGCAACAGTACGTCATTCATATTTGGAAACCGTGTTGAAAAAACTAATAAAGGGCTAGGAGGAATTTATCAAGAAGATGGCACTAGCTGCCCATCTCAGAGCCAACACGGAACGGAGAACAACCATCGACTACAGTGATATGTGTACGCCGCCAAAACACTTTGCTTATTTGAGTTCTGCCCGCTGACACGAAGCCAACTAGCTGCTACAACACGACAGTACCAGGAGTTCCTGTTTCTCGCCGGTACGTATCTTTTTCACGCTCAATGTTACGCGAATTTCATGGTTCTTGCCATGCAGAAACCATCCCTATCCCCATTCCCATCAGCGAAGCGCTGACCTTACGCGCAAGCAAGGAGTTGAAAGAGTCCTTTGATGATAACCCCACCGCCCCGCCATCAGGCCATCCTTCTACCTCCGTCTCAGTCTCTGCCCCAAAGAAATCCAAAAGCCGAACGAATGGCACCGCACCGAAAAAATCGAACGACACCGAATATAACCCTTGGACTGCTACGCGACCTCCTCGACCTGCAGCAAAACCCACCATCTCAATTTCCAACGGCCGTGTATCTCTCAGTGCTCGTCCTTCGCCACTCGCAAACGGACATAGTGCCAGCACTGCGTCTACTCGTTCAGGCACACAAACACCCGCCCAATCTCACGCTCCAAACAATCAACCATCTCCTCAGATTCAACCGTCTTCGACAATAACACTCATCCCCGCTCAAGCAGAGGAAGGTCAATCAGCTCCACCTCAACCGCCATTGGGCGGTCCAACAAGCGGGTTTGTGCAGTCCCAGGAGGGTACTGGACCATTTGCACGCGATACACAAAATCCTGGCCGCACGATATACTCACAGGAGTTCCGTGGAGAATCGCAGAGCTCTTTGCCATAACTTAGTTTCCTACCGCATCTCGCCGTTGTCGACGTCGATGTCGATGTATACGCACACTTTTGGTAGTTATAATATTTTCAGTTTTCGCCGTAATCTTATCAAATGGATTTGTATCTTATCGCGTTACCTTTTCCATGAGCCGTTGAGAAAGCGGTTTGTCCCCTATCATATAATACTGCTCATGTGGACACTCCGCCTTCATTGTCAGTACCTCCATGTCTCCTGCTGTGAACGCACTCCCTATCATCGACATCGCCTCGTTCCTCAACCAAGATCCGAGCCAGGCTGAGTTGAGGGCCTCGACAGCCGCTGCTCTGCACAAAGCATGTGTCGAGTATGGTTTCTTCTACCTTGATATCTCTACATACGTCGATCCAGCTGTACCTGCGCATCTTGCTGAGCTTGGCCGAGAGTTCTTTCATCTATCTCAGGACGAGAAGGACACTATTGCGTTGAAGAATCAGGATGGCGCGCGGGGTGCGTTGGTGCCTCAGATATGTGTTCCGGGTACTTATCGCGTCTGACTTTGCATCCGTGTCTTAGGATATGCACGACTGAAGGAAAACGTCACTAATGGGAAAGCAGATAACCATGAAGGCATTGACTTTTATAAGCCAGTTCAAAACCCGGATAGGACGCGTCCACTCTGGGGCGAAAACCAGTGGCCCGCTCGTCCTGAAGAGTTCAAAGAGCGATATGAAGAGTGGACAGAGAAGATGAAGGCTCTTGGGATGATTGTTATGGAGGCGTGCGTCTATCTTCTTCCCGTCCGCCTATCTGGTGTACTCAGATCTAATTATATTCATTGGGGCCAGTATGTCGCAAGGACTTGGCATGACCAATAACGAATGGCTAGGGCTCCGCGCGCAAGTTGACGATAGTTTCTGGGTGATGCGCGTTATAGGATACCCACCATTGCCAACTAACGATGATGGCTTTTCGTGTGGCGCTCATAAGTAAGCCAACGGATTCTTGTTTCTTGCCTTTATTTAAGACTTAAGGATAAATATTACAGGGACTATGGATGCCTCACGTTCGTGCCAGAGTCCTCGTATTTTTCATTTCGATTCTCAAGGAACGTGCACGTTTTTCAGATTTCTCTACGCAGATCCTACGCCTTCTGCCCTTCAAGTTTTCTCTAGTCGCCCAGGAGCAGTGGCTCTGGCAGATCCGAGCATGGCAGTCGAGATAGGATCAGAGAAGGGCGTCTGGATTAACGCGGACCCCATACCAGGATGTGTAGTTTGTAACATTGGCGAAAGTATGTTTCAAAATCCC
The DNA here is from genome assembly GCA_018854895.1 of Tricholoma furcatifolium. NCBI lineage: Eukaryota > Fungi > Basidiomycota > Agaricomycetes > Agaricales > Tricholomataceae > Tricholoma > Tricholoma furcatifolium. The sequence goes on from JABAJV010000069.1 coordinate 32,686, forward strand.
TTATCCCATGAGCATGTGTTGAAATGAGATAGTGTGGGAGATTTGGACCAATGGCCTGTATCGATCTACTCTTCATCAGGTTGTCCATCGATCTACGAATTACAGGTGTGTTAATAACATAATGTACCACGTTTACCGTAATAATCCTTCCATAGAGTCTCGTAAGTTGCCCTGGACATCACTGCTCCCTCTGTTATAACTCGCCGTTGATCTCACCTCCACAGCATCCCGTTCTTCTTCGAGCCAAATTTTGATGCCGACGTACAGCCTTTAGCGGCGGCACTGAGACTGCAAAAACCCGAAGACAGGGCGGAGTATCGCAAGCCAGTGATTTATGGCGAATTTTTAAAGGCGAAAGTTGGGAACAACTTTGCAGACGGCAAGGGGAAGTATGATTGAACCTTTGTTATCCTGCTCATATGGAATGCAGGACGTGTGTGCCGCACCTGAGACTGCTCAACCACTGGTCTATACTGGTAAACAGATGCACTCGAACAATAATAAATATTGCTTCATTAATCAAAGACTACAGTGGAACAGCTGGAAGATACACACAACTGCAGATGTCAGCTGCTACTGCAATTATTGAACACGAGCCTAGTCTGACTGATCACTGGTGGCATACAGAAGTGGATGTGTGTGGTTTGAGGTTTGTGTCAAGTGCGCTCGAGTGGAGGAAGGAAGACTCTGGTTAAGAAGGCTAGCTATGAAATGAAAGACTCAGGTAGAGGGTGCATTGTATAGAGGGGGCTCGGAAATGATAGTAAAGATCTAGTGGAAGTAGAAGTTGCGTTGAGGTTCAATCATGTGTCAACTACCATGCAGACCTAGAAACACACTCAGCGAGGCCAATGACTGCAGAACGTTGTCCCCCTCAGAAGCAACTCCATTTTCCCTCCCGACCTCATGGCGCTGGTTCAGGATATTCATACACCGGTCATTATCAAACTCATCAGCATCCTGGCGCAGGGCCCTTATTGCCTCCTTCTCTGCTGCGGTTCCACCTGTCTCAGGCTTCCTCACACTCATCCCATTGTACAGAGGAAAGTATTGAGGCCCAAGCAAGTACGTACGGCGATTTGGAATTCGTCTTCAAAAGTCACTGACGGTGGATCAAGGGCCTACTTAGAAGTTATACATACGTGTTAAATATGAAGGCAGGAAACACTAAAACCTTGACAAGATCTGCAGGCACCTCTTCCAACTTATACAGCTTTCGAAGTGAGCCAGTTCGTAAAGAGATGGAGGGGATTTTTCCTGCCTTTTTGCGAAACCTATCGAAAGTCGTGACCAAATACGAGACTCACCTCGTTGATGCATTGATGGGGATCGCAAGGAGATAGGAACGCGATCTTCGGCAGTCTGCGGCTCCTAATTCTTTCTTAAACCAGGCTTACACACAACATCAAGCCATGGCAACTCATGTAGCTCGACTGTCTCGTCTGTTTACTCCAGAATATGCTCGGCGCATCAATGCTCAGATTGTGTATCCATCCCAGGCAGTAGTAGTCAAGCCCCACGAGCTAGAATCCGCCTTGGGTCGACCAATAAATGTCTCTATCTATGAACCGCACCGTGATGCTCAATACCTTGCCGCCACACTGTCGTATGGCCTTATCAAAGGTCATCCTTTTATGGATGGAAATAAGAGAACCGGTATCTCGTTCGTCCTACGTGCTGGTTTGAGGCTCATCGTCGTTATTTGTTAGCCTTCTTTATTGCCAATGAATACCTTCGTGTCATGGGAGACCCTACTGGCACGGTCGGAGACCTTAACGAGTCTGCTGCGGAGCTTGCCCAACGTCACGTCTACGTTGCAGCAGGGAAACTGGATGTGGAAGGTTTAGCCAATTCCTCGTTATAGTAGGGCGTTGCATATGATGGTGAGTGAAATTATGGCTGGAACCTCTCGCGTTCAAGTGTGTAAATTGTCCGCTTGCTTCTATATTGTACTATCTGACCGAGAATGTAATATGATTGATTACTAGCTCGCCTACAAGTACCGTACTCTCGAAGAAAAGATCGATATAAATAGCAAGTTCCTTGGTGTGTGTTGAAAAAAAGCTTTGTCCTTCAAAAACTTTGAATTGTTTTGATCTATGCCGACGACGTTTTTGTGGAGAGTGACACGACGTTGCTACAGCTTTTCCTTGCTGTTCAGAAACAACTTGACGCACTTGTGGAAATCGTGAAGATGTGCGACCGATATCTGTCATTCTTTGCAAACCTCTTCCTCGAAAATATCATACAACGGCGGCGCTCCGCTCTGACCCATTGTTTTTTTATTTTTAGGTCCTCTGCCCATGCCACTATTGTTTTCTATTTAATAGTGTTGATTCATCAACAGCGCGCTCTTGAGCAAACTCTCTTTGCCACCAACATCTCTTATGACTAGCATGCAAGGGTTAAACTCGCTACCCTCGGATGACGACGTACTGGACAGCATCCTGCTCTTCCTACCTGATTTCTCCACTCTGCTGGCAACGATATTGTCATGCAAATCATTTAATAGAGTGTTCAACAGCCATTCCAAGACAATTCTCCGCTCTGTTTTATATAACCGCATGGGACCAGCTCTTCCTCAGGCCCTCAGAGTCCTCAGATACAAATCCCCCTCTACGTCTGGGGAGGACACTTCAGAACCCACAGATGCACCGAAGCCTTGGGGTGAAGGTGATCCTATAGAACCAATAACCAACGATGAATATCTCGAACTATCACAAATATTCATAACCACGAGGAACTTGGAAGATATCTTCAGTTGGAGGTAGGTTTGCATGACACGCTTCCCGCAATTTCTCCGCCGCTGACTCGGACTTCTTTTTTACCGTTCTAGACATAAAGACCGGACATCCAGAAAGAGCGTTCTGAGCCTCACCGAGTCCTTTCGGTTTCACAGGGCAGTGTATCGACTGATGCTTTACACGGATATTTTCTCCTTTGAAAAATATCAGAACTTTGAAGCAAATGGAGGCTCCTTCACTCCAGAGTTCTCTAGCCGCGAACACCTTGCACGACGGAAATTCCTGGAGGACTTTCCAGCTGCAGAATTGTCTCAAATAGGCAGCGTGGCCAATTTCTTAGCACAGCTCGCCAGATGGACGCAAATTGCAGTTTACCGCAGTAGTGCGTCGCCTCTGATTATTTTTTCCTCATCCAAAGCTTACTCCTGCACTATAGCTGATCGATACTTTTCCTTGGGCCGTTTTGACTCTGACGTTGCGCTGCTACACGGCCCAAAAGCAATTCTGGAAATATATAGACAAGCTTCGATGGTCGATTCAGAGCTATCAAGTAGATCATCACCTCTGATAAATGGAAACATATCTGGCCCGCTTCAGACCATCTGCAGAGAACACCGCATTCTGTCAACGCTCGTGAGCAAGCGTCTTGATTGGAGCTCCATACTCGACGAAGTTCGGGGCGAAAAGGACACATGTAAGTGTATTTTCTTTCCCCTTGAAGATATGCTTCAATCAATCACCGATCTTCCTGAATAGGCTGTAACTGCTTTGTAGCAGGCGGTTTAGGGCTCTGGAATGAAACAAGTGCGCTACTTGCTGTAATTTTAATCCTGCATATTTTGACTAACCTATAATAGATTGGAATCATCTGAAGGGGGTGTTCCGATCACTCCATCCCGAAAGTATTTTCAGCCTGGCGAAAGGAAACATTTGCAAAGGGCCTGATCGTGCAACACTTTTATTCGAGCTTAACAAGGTGTTGAAAAGGTCTTATGATGATTTTTTCGATCAGATTCACGAAGTCAGGCGCTACCCATACGTTATTTGGAAGAAGAGCGACTGGTTGTGCGTAAAATGTCTCCGGGAGATCTTAAAGGAACATCTGCACCATTGGTTACTGGAACGTAAACGAGCTGGTAAGCTATTGACCATGATGTTTCCTTTAACTCACATCTTACTTGTGCATCTAATTAAGATGGCCAGCTGCAGATCAAGGAAGACTGCTGGTGCGATTTCTTGATGCAGATATGATTGACGTCCACTCAAAATTACATAGGTATGGATACAACTGTCGTTCTCAAACAGATGTCGGCCATCCTTGCCTTTACAATGTGAGTCTGACTTGAAATAGGCTCATCTAGTGCGACGTCGTTAATCATCTTTGTAGCACCTCTGTGACCCCTCGAGACAGGAATCATCAGATTAACTGGCTAGATGCTAGACTACCTTGTTTCTATGCTTATAATATGCAGAGAATCATGTCAAAGTATGTAGATAAGATCGCTTGAGACTCAAAGCAAGTTTGAAATGAGGTCACGTGCTAGTCGCCTCTCACAAAAATGAGTCTCTTGACTCGCCTCCATCGATTCGTTCCAAGATTATCGCCATCTCCAAGATCATTTCTACGAACCATGTCCTTCCAGGCTTCAGTGGAAAAACTTAATGCTCCCGTCAAGGACCTCGTCGTCGCCTTTACAGAGAACGGCACGCGGCATGTTGGTGAGGCCGAGAAAGACAAGACGGAAGTCGCAGAATGGATCGAGAAGGCGGCTCAGCCTGATGTTGCTGGCGAGGCAAATATCCAGGTGAATAGGTGTAATTTTCTGATATGCGGCAAGTTTATTGAGATATGTGGACGATCATAGAGCTTGACCACGACTCTCACTCCTCGTACATACCTGGTCAATAATACTCTGACTGCCGCTGACGTTGCCATCTATGGCGCATTGCACCCATACTTTGTACGTCTGTTAATCATGTGGCATTCACACTAATCTCTGACCGCGCCAGTGAACCAGTCTAAGCTCCAACCCACACAATACTACTCGCACCCATCTCTCACGCGTTTCTTCGACCACATTCAATCTTCGCCCGCCGTAACCCCTTTCAATTCTGCCTTTGGTGCAGTTGCATTTGATCTCGAGAACGCACCGGCCGCTGAGCGCAAGGCTGAGCCACCAAAGAAGAAAGAGAAGAAACCTGCTACTGCAGAGACCGAGTCTGCTGTTGCGACTCCTGCTTCTTCTGCTACCCCTGCGCCATCCGAGCAGCCACAAAAGGCGGACAAAAAGGAAAAGAAAAAGAAGGATACTGCACCTAATGAACAGTCGGGAAAGAAGGCTGCTGCGAAGGCACCTGCTGCTGATGAGGGAAGCGGTGAGCCCGTACCCTCTATGATTGACCTTCGTGTCGGAAAGATCGTCGACAGTGGGTTTTATTCGTTTTTACATATATATGCCTTTTCTCACCGCAAGTATAGTCATGAAGCACCCTGATGCTGACGGTCTTTATGTCGAGGTGAATATTTTTGTTCTTAATTTTTTGTATTGGAATCACGTATCAAATCCTAACGCAAAATCCAGCAAATTGACATCGGTGAAGAAACTGGCCCAAGGACTGTCGTATCTGGACTTGTGCACTACATTCCTATCGAAGAGATGCGCGACAAGATTCTCGTTGCAGTGTGCAACTTGAAGCCCGCCAATATGCGTGGTGTGAAGAGCTTTGCCATGGTTCTTTGCGTAAGCTCTAATGAATAGTGATATTGCACGTAGGCTGATTTCTTTTTAGGCAACTTCAAAAGACGGCAAAGAAGGAGGAATTGAGCTTATTCAGCCCCCTGCAGGCGCAAAACCTGGAGACAAAGTGTACTTTGAGGGCTCAGAGTACGAAAGTGAGTGTCGCCCCTACTGTGTATGAATAAAAGCTTATCTGGTTGTAGATGCTACACCTCTTTCTCAGCTCAACCCGAAGAAGAAAATTTTCGAGGCCATCCAACCTGGGTTTATCACTCTGGAGACGAAGGAGGCTGCTTGGGTGAACCCAACGACGAAGAGTGTGCACAAGATCCGTACAAAGGATGGAGTATGTGTTGCGCCTACTTTAGTCGGGGCGTCGCTGTCGTAGATGATATCCATAGAATTAATATATTTTATGCTTACCTAATCTTACAATTCTCTGACTTTCTCTCATGATTGTACGGCAGCTTGGGCAGGCTGCTCGCTGTTTCTCGTCGTCTGCACGCGTCCTCGCCCACGTCTCACACATAGGACGTGAGCCCATACGTGTCCCTGAAAATGTCACCCTCACACCGACGCCAACTGCCCTCTCAATAAAAGGGCCTCTGGGCAGTACCTCTGTCCCCCTTCAGCCGTACATGAAATTAGCCTTTCCTGAGCCCAATATGATGTCCGTCTCCGTGGAGGATGCAGAGGTCAAGGTGCAGCGTCAAATGTGGGGCACGACCCGCACACTTATATCCAATGCTATCACAGGCATAACGGAAGGGTTCACTGTGCCGCTGTATCTCGTCGGTGTAGGATACCGTGCCATGCTGGAGGATGACCCGCGTGGTAGCACGGAGGGAGGGAATGGGAAGAGGCTGAATATGAAGCTGGGATACTCGCACTTGGTGTATGTTCCCATTCCGGCGCATATAAAGGCAGAGGTGCCGTCCCCGACAAAAATCGTGATCTCATGCACGGATAAACATCAGCTGGGTCTTTTTGCTGCAAAGGTGCGCAGTTATAGGAAACCAGAGCCGTATAAGGGCAAGGTATGCTTGTGTTTTTGACTTTTTATCGAGTATGAAAACTTATACATCTGTCCACAGGGAATCTTTGTTGGGAACGAGCAAATTAGAATAAAGAGCGTCAAGAAGAAGTAATACCATTGATAATACTTACTGCAATCCTTAATCTTACTACACATGCCTACCAAATTTTGAGTCTGGTCATGAGATGAACAACTTGCCGTAAAAAAGACACTTTTATTATAATACTGCTCTATCATACCAAGGTATATCACCATAGAACTCAGAATTCTTATGTTTACCAAGAAATTTGAAGAGCGTCGTCGACGTTGTGGGCAGTGATCAAACATCGAATCACCAAATTGGGACATCGTCATCTCTGTTCCTTCCATCACCACCATGTCCGTCTGCCCTCCATATGCGCCATTCTTTGGCTTCGCGGGCGTGGCGTCAGCAGTGAGTTATTCTCCTAATTCATAAACTAAAGAAATCTAATGGCGTTGATGCAGATGGTCCTCAGCAGTACGTGTCCTTTCCACCTGCACCATTTCTTCATGTCCTAAATCCTGCTTCTTTTTAATTTCTACAGCGGTGGGCGCTGCGTTCGGTACTGCTAAATCCGGGATTGGCATTGCTGGCCTAGGGACGTTTAAACCAGAACTGATAATGAAGGTACGCCCGCAGCGACCTTGACCAACCCAGCGAATCTTAATGCGCGTCGCTGCTACAGTCTCTCATCCCTGTCGTCATGTCCGGTATCATTGCCGTATACGGCCTTGTCGTATCCGTTCTCATCGCTGGGGCTCGTGCGTTGATATTCAACAACACGCTATTGATTTGAGTTCTGACGCCTGTTCTCAGTACATCCCGGAAACTATTCTTTGTTTTCGGGATTCACACATCTCGGTGCTGGCCTTGCTTGTGGGCTGACAGGACTAGCGGCAGGGTACGCAATCGGCATCGTTGGTGACTCGGTATGTTTGTTACTGTTCTTTGTCTATTTCATAGTACCACTGACACTTGGATTGATGACCTAGTGTGTACGAGCCTATGTCCACGAACAAAAGGTTTTTGTGGCGATGGTGCTAATACTTATTTTTGCGGAGGTGCTAGGACTGTATGGGTGCGTGAACTTCTTTCTTTTGATAGGCCATTTGTTGATGTCGGTACTGGCAGGCTCATCGTTGCCCTCATCATGAACACGAGCGCGATTGGAGGAGACCAGTGCCCAACAATATGATTCTACACTATCCCTTGGTACCCCTTGCTATAATATTGCTCTCCTATACATTTTCGGCACTAGAGTATGGTGGTGCTCTCTCTGCTTCAGGCGTGATGTTCGAAGACAAAAACACCGTAAGTTCAATGTCTGCTGCTGCCGCCCAGCGATGCAGACCGCGAAGTGCGAAATTTTGTGTGATGCTGCGTTCCCACCAAACCTCAGGTCTTCCTTTCACTTGACCAGATCCTGTAGGCTGTGGCCTCATTTATTTATTGTAAACCGTGCATGCTATTTCAACTCGCAGGCTTTCTGCAGAGAGCTAGAAATTCAAACGTTTTTTTGGCACTTCTGTGATCCCATTTTCGCGTACCGTCTTTAAATATTAAACGAGTTCTCCCTTGAGGTATGAAATACAAAACATACACGAAACCAATATAGGACAAAAACCTCGACATCTACATCAACGTCTACCGCGCGAATCCTCTGAAGACACGGACTGTGAGCGTGATCTCGACCGCGAGCTTGATGAACTTCGCCCTCGTTGCGGCACGCGTCGTCTCCTATCCCGTTCTCTAGAGCGCGAGGACTCAGAGGACCCAGAGGACGAGTCAGAGTCGGATTCAGAACCTTCAGAATCCGAGTCTGAGTCTGAGTCTGACGCAGACGATCTGGACCTGGACCTGTATCGATGAACAATAAGGTCAGTAAGGAGGACCATGAAGTAAGATGCTCAGCATACCGTCGTGCGCGTTTTCGCGAGGGTCCCTCATCCTTCTCTTTATCAGTCTCTTTCAACCGTTCCTTCTCTTTCTGCTCTAAAATCATGTTTGCTGTACCACTCCTGCGAAGCAACACCATCCAGTGATTAGCGACTGGACGACAAGACTTTCAGCCTGAACTATGATGAACATACTTTTTCTTGAATTCTTCTGGCACCTCAACGGACGGTTTCCCTTCTGCTCTAAGCTTCGCAAGGAGCTTGGGCTTCTCGAGCTGCTGCGTGCGTGAGGGTCGCGAAACATACGGTCGAGTATTTTTGCATTCATATATAAAGTGACCTGCAAATTGAGATTGGTATTAGTAGCATCCTATAGATTGCATCAAATGAATCCTTGCCTGTTCCCAGACACTTCTGGCATACTGTAGTTGGTGTCGCTCGTGGTTTGTTCGTTGAGCGGTGATGGGGAGCGTATTTCGACATGATGGTAAGAAATTGGAATAAGTTCTGAATCGTGGGAAGTCGGTCATTCTGCTCCTTGTATTCGACCACTTTATTCTTTCCTTGCTGGGACTCTGCCATACACATAAAGGTTTCTTTAACACATCGACGGCTCATGTATTAATCAATTTCAACATGCTCACTTTATTCTTTGCTTGCTGCGGCTCTGCGATGCACATACAAGTTTTTTATACTCGAACGGCCCGTGTTATAATCGACTAGAACTTCTATCACTGGATATGGGAACGGCACTCTAGGCATCTACTTTGATTGGGGCGAATTCAAAGTTGCCTTTACCTACTCAGCCTTTGAATATCTTCGACCGTTCGACAGGCAACAGACGCCGCAAACATCATGTTACCCCTTCATCCTCCGAAAATCAGGCCTGGAAATTCTATTACAAATTCTCTGACGATGAATTCTGTGTTCTACATCAGACCAAGCCCTCAAGCGCATGTGTCAGACCCTAGCTCCTTCGGTGAAAAGTGGGTCTTGTGGAGGAAAGATTGATTACTAACTTATTATCCTGGGAGATGAGGCAATACTTACCAGCCCTTCATCCGCGCTTCCGATGCTCAGAGACATAGGCAGCGCAAGCAGATTCAGGTGTTCCTGGAATCTACAGGCCGTGTGTAAGCGTTATAACGAGCGTTCAATAACCATTTGTCATGCGAGTTTTCAGGCGGTGCCGCAATGTGCAACTCTTAGGATGACGCGTCCAACGCCGACACCATGCCTTCCATGGGTATATAA
>JABAJV010000070.1:1599-42099 GCA_018854895.1 Tricholoma furcatifolium
GCCTCGAGGCTCACGAAATCGAATGTTGCTAAGCGCTAAGCATTGAAGGTAAACTAAAGTAAAGTGACTAGGTTAACTAAGTAGTACAAGCAAGCACGTACAGATCGTACAAAGGTTAAGCTGTTCCGGGGTGTTGGTGTGGGTGGGTGTGGTAGTGGTGTGGGTGTGGTAGTGGTAGTGGTAGTGGGTAGTGGTAAAGGTAGAAGTATAGTACGAAGACGCTATACAGCACTAATATCGTAGAGAGGCTACAGAAACCGCGAGAGCGAGAGAGAGACAGAGACAGAGACAGAGACAGAGAGACGAACAAAAACAGAGATGATAGAAACAGAGACAAAGACAGAGACAGATGAGATGAATGATGAATATTTGAATGATGAATGATGCATGTAAAATGTAAACAGCCACAGTAATGCAAGATGAGTATAAATTGGAATCCGAATAATGATAGTAGGCGTAGGCGTCGGCGGAGGCGGGGGCGTCGGCGTAGCCATAGCGCTAACCAGTGCCAGTGCCAGCGCCAGTGCCACAGCAATTCGCGCAGGCCCCAGCCACAGGTACCGCCCATTTGAGGTAGACAGGCATGGAAGAGAGATTACTGTATCGAGTCCCAGGATAAATGATGGAGAGATAGAGAGAGGAATGATGCATGATGAACAAACGCCAACGTGGTAATGATACACACATGTACACGCGTACGCATCAGCATCATATCATACGCATACAGATAGAATACGGATACGCATATGCATATGTACGCTGCCGTAGCAACCCATCAGATCCAGATGAGGTGCGGGGGAACGGGACCTGGGGTGCTGCGGAGGGCCAGGGCCTGGCGCTGCGCATGGGCCATACTTAGCGTGGGCTGCCGGTGTGCGTTGATGTCATGAGGCACGTACGTACGTACGTACGCGTGGTGCGGTGCTGGTGGTGGTGGTGGGAGATGGTGGCAGTAGAGGTAGAGGTAGCGGTGAATACGAAAAACGTCGACAGACAGCCAATAAATTATCGTCGAGGTGAATCCCGGGGCCGTAGTCAGCCTCACGCGGCCACAGCGACCGTGGGCGCAGCAACCGCAACCGCGACCGGAGCCGTAGTCGTCGCAGCCACAGCCGTACAATCGACCATCTCCCAATCCTCGCTCACGACGACCCACGACTTGCTGAGGCCCGCATGGCCATGGCCCTGGCCCTGTCCCAGGGCCGTCGCGTCGTCCATAACAACATCATTTTGAATAGGCTCCTCCGCCGCAGCCGCGACCAAGCGCTCAAGATCGCGCGTCGCAGACATGATGGAGACCGCGAGGTGGGGGCCCATGCGGAGGATGTTCTGCCCCTCGGGCGAGCCGCGCATGCACGTCCTGAGTGCCTTGCGTAAGAGATCGGGCTCGGCCTTGGAGCGCGGGAACGCGGGGCGGGAGGGGCGCGGGGCGGGGGTGGGGGCGAGGGGGGACGTGGGCCGCGCGGGGGCGGCGTGGGGGCCGGGGCCGGGGCGCACGGGCGGGGGGACGGCGGACGGGGCGAGGATGAGGGGTTTTAGTTTGGCTGGGGCTGGGGAGCGGGTGCTGGGGCTGGATTTGGGTGGTGTGGTGGGCTGTGATGCGAGCTGGGAGACTGTCGTGCGGGGAAGGGGGAGGGGTGCGGTGCGGGCAGTGGCACCCGGGCCGGCTCTGCGTCGTAGCTCGCGCTGGTCCTTGTAGAATTGGAGAGTGCGGGAGTATGGGACGGTGGTGTAGGTGGTGGATGCATCGAGAGAGATGTATGACTCGGTACGCCTGAGTGAGGAGGCTCCCATGACGCGGGGTGCTTTGGGCGGGGGGCAGGAGAAGGAAGAGGTGCGTTTGCGGGAGTAGTCCTGGGGGAACGAGCAGACGGGGGCTGGAAGAGCAACGATCGACATTTTCAAGGAAAGGGCTGTGGCAAAAGGGTGTAGCTCTTTATTATCTTCGAAACAACAAACTAAACATGTCACGCGTCACACCCCTCCCGTCCGGATCACTCTGGTGGCTGTGTTTTCCTTCTCTATTGCTTCCCGCGTCCGCTTCCTTCGACATCGCTCCCGTACAATCCCAGCCCCATGTTTCGCACCACACATACCATTCCATCTTCCATGTCTTGTCAATCTCTTCCTCTGACAAAACAATAACATGATACATGTGATTGACGCTTCCACATCTGTCCAACAATGAGTTACCCATACAGGGCACAAATCACCTACAAATCATCCCCATTTGTCCTTCCCTTGTCCCCGACCCCTACCACTGACTCACAGCCCGCCCCACGACGCGTTGGCACTGTCACACCACCCCGCCGCCCGCCGCCCGCCGCATGTCCACCGCCGCCTGACTCAACCTTTACCCATATACGTCATGCCCATCTCCTCATCCAGTACATAGCCCGAGTCAAAGCATATGCATAAACCTTGTCATCCCATCTCCATACCACCCGGACATAGTATCCATCTCAATCTCAATCCATCCGCATCCCAATCCGTCCTCCTCGCCCCTTCCCCTTCCCCTACTACCATCCATATTCCATATCCAGCTCATCCGAGTCTTAATGCATATGCGTCGATCCCCAGTGGTATCGTGTTGCACGTCGCATAACGATCAGAATCATGATCTTGATTTCCAGTCGTGATACCGATAAAACACAATGTCCCCCACGAGAGGGGAGTCGGGGACTAGATTAGACTCAGGATTACCTTACCTACGTCTACGTATATGCTGTTAGCAGCTGGGCATCCCGGCGATGCACGTCGTGGGCATTCGGGGATCGTACCCCTACTACTGCCCCTGGCCATGGTAAGTTGTAACCTAAGGGCTCCCCGGCCTTGAAGTACTAATTATATACTACCCCAACGGTGCGTCGCCCACCTGTAATATATATATTAATTATGACGCCCACACACTCTGACAATAGACATCAGGCAGGATCTACATTTTATTGTTCACGATCGGCGCACTGGCACGCGCGTCGACGGACGTCCGATCGATCGATAGATGGATGGTAGGCTACTATATTCACTCGAGCTCCTACGCCATATAGCTATACTAGTACCCACCGTACCCGTACCCGGCCCATAAAGTAATTATCTATCCGTCTGGCAGACCGCGCCCGGTACGTATACCCCACGCGTCCGATCCGACGCGCGAGTCCAGTTCCAGCGCTAATAAATATTCAACTCAGGCTGTGGCGCCCATTCAATCAAGTTGCTCGTAGGTAGATCTCGGGTTGCACGGTCCAGCGTCCAGCGTTCGGGATCTGCATACATTGTATAGTTTATAGTGTATAATATAGAGAAGAGATTATATCATGCGCATCCGAATTACTACTAGTACTCTATTGTTCGGGATCTGCATACATAGTGTATAGTTGTAGAGTATAGAGCAGAGATTATATCACGCGCATCCGAATTACTACTAGTACCAGACTAGTACTACTGTATGTTCATTCCTACGCCATACATGATATGCATAAGATCACTGTACCCGTACCCGTACCCACATACTTAATCGCTATTCGTATTCATAACACGCATGCGCATGGATGTATTTAATTATGTATGACAATCTCTATATCCTATACTGCACGCGGGCTCGAGCTCCCGGCCGATATATCGATCCCTACCCTTCCCTACCCCACCCACCCACTCACTGAGTTAACGCTAATCCGCAATCCGCAATCCGCAATCCGCAACCCACACTCAGGCTCACTGGCGGGCACACCCCTCGTCATCGCCACATACTTAAGTACAACTTATCATCATACACTGCTGGATAGTAGATACGCGTACGCGTATCACACAATGACATACCCTGACATACCATACCCTTGCCAGAGTCGACGTCATCAATATCGATATCGATAGCGATAATCGCCTATGCACCGCACGCAGGGCAGGGCAGGGCAGGGATCGCGGCATCGCACGGTGACACCGTGACACTGGCAGACTTGCACAGACTGGCCGCCGCCGGCGAGCGTCGAGCGAAGGATGCGGAATCGTACTGTGTACATACCGCGGGGCGCGCGGCGGCGTCTTCGCCTTCGTACCGTCATCGTCGTCATCGTCATCGTCATCATCGCGTCATCGCGTCATCGCGTCATCGCGTCATCGCGTCATCGCGTCATCGCGTCATCGCGTCATCGCGTCATCGCCACATCCCACCGTGCCGACGCGGCGACGCCTGACTACCGACTACCGACCCCGACTCCCGACCCCGACTCCCGACTCCCGACGGCGGCCATGGACATGGACATGGACATGGACATAGATCATGGGTGGAATAACTTGGACCCCCGGGCCCCAAGATTGAAACGTGTAACGTAACCGTGACGCTTGACGTCTTACGCGTATGTATGCTTCGAAGGGGAGGTTGGTGAGTCGTTCCCCTGGGCCCTGGCACAATGCATAATGTCAATCAAGGGTCGGGGTCGGGGGTCGGGGGTCGGGGGTCGGGGGTCGCTATGTGGTGATATACAATTCGCCTGGTCATCTAGCTATACATAAGCACGCTAGCGCTGCCCCTTACCAGCTTACCAGGGCGGGCGACGGGACGGGACGGGCGTCAACTTGAATCGAGGAGTCAGGCCTCAGGCCTCAGGAGTTAGGACTCGGGAGTCCGAGTCAGGACCGCCGAATCTCTAGAGGCGGCCTGGGTTTCCAGCAGTCTGCAATGTGTCAAAGCGTACACTGTAGCCTGAGGTTTGCGTACAGGAACGAAGCTAGTAGACACGGTGATGATGCCTCAGGCTCAGCCCGAGTGCCCCGAAGCGCGAAGCGCGAAGCATATGCATAAGTTGCAAGTGACGAGTCCTAATCGATGAATCAGTGGTCATCAGTCATGCCAAGGTCCACTGCCCAACATATGGTCATCATCATCATCATCATCATCATCGTCATCATCATCGCCATCGTCATCGCCATCGTCATCGCCATCGTCATCGTTCCGCCGTCCCGACGGCAGCCCTGGCCATGGAAAACCGCACAACGCGCGCGAAGGGGTACAATGTATAACGTCCGTCAATCGATAACGCTAGAACTGACGCTAGCGTCGGCGCTCGGCGCTTGGGATATCCGATCTACGCCGCCCTGGCAGCCGCTCCTTGAGAGCCGACATCCAGGAGGTTCGTGAACGGTCCGACTCCTGAGTCCCGACCCCAAGGCTGCCGCGAAGCGAAGCGAATTGAAACGTCCGGGCCAAGCGACGATACAGTATGTATGTATGTACATTGTACGAGCGCGCTGTCAGTGTCAATGTCAACTCGTAAGTTGTGCCACGGCCCTGGCGTAAGTACGTCGTTTTGATCGAGGATCGATCATAGTAACTTGAATGGGAAGCGCCTGGGAAGCGCCAAGCACTGAGCAGGGGGTTGTGTACACTGTCACTTGGACTTGGTATGGAGCGGAGGCTAGTTGACGTCCAGGCTCGACATCAACATCGACATCGACAAAGATGCTGATGTGACGGTGATGGAAGATATAAAGAAAGGCCACGCGTAGTGTGCTAAGTAGTAAAAGTAAGTACTACACTTGACGTTACTTACAAGGAACAAGGAACACCCACTGGCACTGGGCGCTCAGCTTCATCGACATCACCGGCTCCAGGTCCAAAACACAGGAGTTCTGGTAGCCTGAGGCGAGGAGTCCAAGTCGTCCTCAGGTCAAATCCCCACACCACACACGGGTTCAGATAGCAGACGTACGACGAGCTCCTAATACGAGTATTGCGTTCCAGTTGCCAGATGTGAATTCATAATTCGAAGAAGAGGAGGAAAGGCCTGAAACGCTGCCAGGTCTTCCGCTGTCATGCGGTGTGGTTGTTGACGCCGTACAGCCTGAACTGAGAGCCTGGTAGAACCTGGTAGAGGGTATCCGAAGATCTCTTGAAGTTCCTGCACGTTCGCAGTGGCACCTTAGCCGGAAGCCACTAATCAAGCAGCTAGCCTCGGACCGCACTGGCGAGATGGCACCAAGTAATTTGAATGAGAATCGTCAAGTTCTGGCTGGGTGTAGACTGTCCGACTCACGGAGTCGGAGGCTACTTGACATCGATGTCGGCATCGACAACAACGATACTTAATCATGAGCACGATTATGAGGGAAGAGTCAAAGAAGAACCGCGTGTAGCGTGCTATGTAAGTAGTCGTAAGTACATTAACGTTAACGAGGTACAAGGAACACCCACTCAGCTTCAGCCTCAAGCCCCCCCAAAAAATAGGAGCTCGACGCCCAACGTATAGGAATGTACCTTGTAAGCAAGCTATAACCCAAGCAGGTACGACGAGCCTGAGTCGTCCTGTCAATGTACACCAATAGTAGTAGACGACGTGCCCCTGGTGCGCACTGGCCAGCATACTAAAGTCGTCAATACAAGTCACATTGAGTTCCAGTTGCCATATACTCGAAGACGGAACGTCCGAACTTACACCGGGTCTTGCATGGCCGGTGTGCGTGAACCGGAACCTGGGAATGAGTACTATAGGTGGTAGCCCGAGTATGTACACGTACAAGGAGTCATGGGCAGGACGCTGAGTCGGTGCTTCGCGCACCCTTTGAGCCGGGGCCTGGGCTGGCGGAGTGAGTCGAAGTCGAGGCAAGATCCAAGGTGTTCCTTCTGGTATAAGCATGTCCCCTGATCCATACCTCACCTTTGTAGAGCCTGGTAGAGGGACTTGGAAATTTTCCTGTCGCCTCCGAGTCCGAGTAGGATCGGACTGAGATAACCCGGCCTCAGTGTTACAAGTTAGCCATTAATGGTGGAGGTTCTGGCTAGGAGAGAGGACTTTCGCCAAGTCGGACACAAGTCTAGAGGAGACCCCCACAGTGACAGCGTGCAGCGCAAATGAATTTCACAAATTCTAGGATAGAAAAGAGACAGGTCATCGTGTGGAGGAATCAGCCCACTTCAGAGTTCACACGTTCAGACATCGGTAGCAGGGCTAGTGATTTGCGGCCTGGGCGAGTCCTGAGCTCAGGCCGCGGCTTCATATAAATTCATTTTCTAAAATTGACTGAACGCACCTGTTGCGTTTGAATGTCTTCGACTGGAATGAAACGCGGTGACGGTAGAAGGACTTGAGTTGCTTCAATCGGAGACGTAATCAGTACTCGAACATGATGGCTCCTGTGTTCGAGGTCGCGCAGCCGCGATGGCCAGATGTCGAAGAAACCTTCTTGGCAAAGAATAGTCGTGCTGTCGTCAAACCCTCATTGGGTTGAGGGGAGCGTTGAAGAGGTCGCTTTTCCCAAGAGTCGTGTTGTGTAACAAGTGTTAATGCGCACAGGGAGCGTCGAGTCAAGAGATGTCGCGTTCGAAGGCGTTTGATGTCAATGATAATGGTAGAGTTTGTCATAAGGCGCGTAACTTGTTCGAAGATGTATACAACGCCTAAAACAAGGCGGTACCGGAGCAGCATATCGCATGCATGACAATCAATGTCCATGCATGTTTTGAAGGCCCAGACTAGCTTGAAGATACGCGACGTCGTGGTTGCAAAGCCGCGGCCCAGGCTCTGGGTGTGTCAATATCCAAGACCTGCCCAGAGCCCTTACGTCCTCAGGCCCAACCCGGCAAATCTCTAGGTAGCGCTAGCTACTGGAACAGCACTGAACAACTGAGCAGGAAATTGTTTGGCTCTATTTGACACTAGCTTCAGCCTTCCAGTAGCAGGGACTTGATGCAAACAATCAGTACGAGGGGCTATAGTCTCGATTCTCTCTTGTTTTCAGTTGAGTCCACTCCACCGTGGACAGTGGAAGTCCAGGCATAAGACTTCTTCAACAGTTTATCCTGAGGAAAAATTGGAAGTTTTTCATACTACTCACGTCTGGCAGTGAAAATGAGATGACGATACAGAACTGGCACTCATGGGTGTCTTCGGGAATCGGGATTTGCCACTGTATTGATGGCAGACTGGAATTTGGGGGCTGTTCGTCTTGTTCCGTCGTTGACCATTTGCCTATTACCACTGTCAGCACCATCGATATCATGATAGATATCCTCCCTCCAGAGCTCGTTGCCTATATATTCATTCTCGC
Source organism: Tricholoma furcatifolium (assembly GCA_018854895.1). Taxonomy (NCBI): domain Eukaryota; kingdom Fungi; phylum Basidiomycota; class Agaricomycetes; order Agaricales; family Tricholomataceae; genus Tricholoma; species Tricholoma furcatifolium. Next base: position 9,640 of record JABAJV010000070.1, read on the forward strand.
CACTCAATCACGGCACTTTCATGGCCAGTGTCGAACCTATAGCCCTGTTCCCGACAGGCTCACTAGAATCGCATTCCCTGGACGCGTAGACCTGGACTACAGACCTCCATGGATTCTGGGTCAGGTCTGTTCAAAATGGAGGGCAATTGCACGCTCTGAGCCCCTCCTTTGGAGAGATTTTATGTTGACAACTGAGGATATAGATGCGATGCAGGCTATTTCTTCTGCAGAAGAGAGGATACCATTCGGGCTCAAGTCTATCAAACTTCGACTTGTGGACCCCACTTTGGAAAGCGGCATCCAGTCTTTCATACCCACTCTCACCTTAACTTTTACCAACTTGAGGCGAGTATATCTGCTGGCGCGGCTTGAACCATTGGTTGAGATCCTAGAGGCTTTACCTCAAACTTTACCTCATCTTCAGGACCTCGGGCTCCAAGTAATAGGTACCCCTCACAAGTTTGCGGACGATCTTTGCGATCGATTACAGCGCATTCAGCTAGCGCGTATTGCCAACAATATGCGCCAATTACAGCTTTGTGTTGATCCCTTCCCTTTTCTCGCGTCACAGCTGCTGCGATCGCTATTTCCGTGCATTCAGTGGTCTAAGCTCAGCTACCTTGTCATTATCGGCCTCAGGATCGAGCGGGAAGATATAAGTTGCATCGATTACTTTCTTGAAATCCTCAGCCACTGTGCCTCATTAGAAAGTTTATCATGTCACCTCTTCGAAGGGGTACATGAGCTCCCACTACCCAAACCCGAAGCCGATAATGTCCTCAGGCTTCCTCATTTGAAATCCCTGAGTGTCGCGCACTGGCAGCCCTCGCTTCTCTTTCCTTGGGCACAGCTCAAGGAATTGACATTGGATTCAACTCTTCTATCATATGCGTTGTGGATCCTTAAACAAACTCCCCACCTAGAACTCTTATCGATCGACATATATAACCGGTGTTCACTCGAATTTTTTCGTCGCGGCTGTCCTCAAGTAACCCTCACCTCTCTTCATTCACTTACGCTCCAATGTAGCGATTTGCTTTTCTTGAATTACCTAATTGCCCCGACACTCACTACTCTCAGAATCAAAGGGTCTCAGTTTCCTACCAGCGCCGACGCGGGTGTCTTGGAGGTCCAGGAGGTCCAGGACTTCATCAGATGCTCCAAAGCCTCCTTGCACGCATTCTACTATGAGGTGCAAGTGAAACCTCTGACCGAAAAGAAATATCGCTCGCTATCCTCCCTACTCAAGACCTTACCCTCTCTCCAGGAATTCTGCGCCCCACATGTCGTCTTCTCCGAGAACATACTTCACAATTTCATCTTGAAGAAGAAATGGTTCCTTCCCAATCTGCAGGCGGTTGAATTCAATGTTCAATCACCCGCGATGTTTGCTCAGTTTATTGAGGAGAGGGTGAACAAGGGGATCGAGGAAAAAGGGTTCGTGTGTTTGAAGGAAGGATATGGGTGTTATTATCCATCATCTTGGCCTGGATATGATGGCATTGTAAAGAATGCGACGGAAAGATTGCAAGCTTTGAACAGAAGGTATGGAACGGATTTCAGGTTGGTAAAGATTCAGGAAACAACGGTGTAAATAGAGCTCGGCGTCGCTCTAGGTCGCATTGCATTGGACACCAACATAGCAAAAGAAGCACATTTTTAGTCACCACATATTTACCTACCATGATTTGCGTCAGAAATGCCCAATGCTAGCATCTGGCTAGCATGCAAGTGCTCGGTAGTCACACCCACCGAGCTGCCAGTGCAGAGAGTGGCAGAGAGCAGACAGGAAGAATTTGCTCTCGATGAACGATCCACGCCAAGATGGAAGGCGAAAAAGACGCAGGAATCGGATGGTACTTGTGCCGTGATATAAATGGGATGGGCACATTGCTGGAGGTGGAGAAATGGGGATGCTGTATGGTTTGTCAGTCCATGCCTAAGACAAGGCTGTGTTTATCAAATTTTCATTTCATGGAATGTTCGCAGAGTGCGAGATGACAGTTGGTAGGAACAGGACAGCTTTGCGATTGAGTGCACGGCGGAATGTTGTTGTAACGCTGTTTCAGATCCAATTGCAGTTGTAGTGATAAAGTAGTACAGTAAAGACCACACAGAATACAGTAGGGTCATATCCGACACATGCGAGCCTCAAGAGCTTCGCAATTATCAATGCAGTATGATACAAAGTGAAAACGAAAGCCAGTACATGGACTTGGAATCAATTGCATGTGCTAATGAACGAAGGAAAAAGATAGCAATGCATGTTCAGATAATTGAATAAAGATCCTTGTCGAGGAGATATTCCCCATTTATAGCAACCCAGTTCTGATAAGACTATCGTCAGCTTCAAAATAAGAGATATCAGAAGGACCAACGTACTGAATGGGAGTTGGACATGAATAGCAAGTCGATTCTCTCACACCACACCGTTCAAATCCGTAACGTAATGCCAAGCTTTGCTATTGGGTGATTCCAAACGATCGTGGGTTCTCAAACTCGACCTGCTTTGCCCTTCTGTAGTCGAAGCGCGGGGCCGGGGACGAGCGTGCAAATGCGCTGGAGCAGATGTACATCCAGGATTCTCAGCGTCCTCATCGCAACAGCTCCACATAAAGATCTTGCGTGTCACTTGGAAGGCGTGGCCCTCGGGCGTTCGTGAGGGGAACTCGTATATTTCGCCTTGAAGAGTGCCTAGTTAACAGGACGATGAGTGTGGGTTCATAGAGATAATCAAATGGATAGATGATCCGCAAGGGAAGGAGACAGGTGGAATGAGGCGATCATGTGAAAGAGGAGAGTGTGAACAAGTTCGATCAGACGTCACTGTACATGTGTAGAAAGTAAGCACTTAAAATGGCTTGACATACTGGCAGCCGAAGAAACATATGTACAAAAGGATATAGAATAGACTTAGACTTACCAGGATGATAACAACATGTCTCGGAAATGTCACCATCATTAACATATCGCCCACAGTTCTCGCAGGAGCATTTCGCAGCCTGTACATCAAGGCTACGCCTTCCGGGCCGTCGGCGCTTTCGGCGGGGTGAGCGGGAAGATGAAGAAGATTCGGTTGTTGGCGAAGCTAGCTCTTTGGCCACAGCATATTGGAGCCCAGGACTGCGATCGACAAGACGAACCAGGATTTCACGGAGTTTAGTGGCAGAAACGCTTGCGATAGATGCCCTAAGGCTGAGGGGAGTGAAGAGTGAAGAATGGCTGCTTTCATCATCGCTGCCTTCATCGGAGGAATTGAGATACGATGAGTAGTGTTTCGCGGGGGTATGGCGTGTTTTTGGGGTGCTTTTGAGTGGGACCCCTGTCGTGTATGTCTTCAGCGGAGATGCTGGCATGTCGAACGGGAAGGCGCTCGAGCGGGAGAGGGCGATCACAAAATGTGTGGGTGCTATTTAAGGAGTTGTAAGGAGACAAGGACACCCGACGCATGACGTTTCCTCGTTTTCTTGATGAAAGACTCCATTTAGCGTAGTCCAATCGATGTGGATCCTCTAAGACAACAAGAATTTTGATGAACAAAAAGCCTTTGAAGAATAAGATAATCGAATGGAAAGGTGCCGAAGCGTCAGGGGCGATGGATATTTTGATCGCATTCACATCCGACAATGAAACATATGGATGGGATCTCGGAGAACAATAAAGGCGTAAAGAAGGGTTCAAGACAGGTGATAACGTCGAGGGACAACCGTCCGCTTGCGGCTTGAAAGCATGTCAATTAAGCGAAAAGACAAAAAAGACTTTGAAGCAGATCTCACCAGGCATTGCAGTTGAAAGACCGATATGACCTGTTCACATGCGCTGTCTTTTGCTCAACAATGTCCGATGAATATCTCGTACACAGCCAGAGGATCTTCCATCCTGTTCACAACATGTCCACTGAAAGTTTTCCGGATACGCTTTTCGATTGCGATCATCATCCATGGGACCGTGACAATTTTCGTCCCAGTCAACAAACGCTTCCTCGTTCACTTCGAGTTCCCCTATGAACGCCACAGGCCGCAGTTAGTTGCAATTCTGCAGACACCATTATGATGGCGTACCTGGATGAAAAGAACATTCATCTTCCTCCCTATGAGCTGCAACATCAAATTCTTCATTGCAGTTACTACATCTCTCCCAACGACAGACGATGTCCCGAGTCTTTCGTTTAAGGGTTAACAATTGCCGAATGAGCGTTTCCTCCACTTCAGGTATTGAATCGACAAGATCAGTCAAGACCCGTCGCATTCGGTCCTGGCCCAGTTTTCCGATCGCTTCTTGCAGCCGCTCGCGCGTCGTCTCATTAAGTACCACCTCTCCTTCATCCTCAGAGCTCCCCTGTACACTTTCCTCTTCCTCGTGTTCCTCTTCTTCTGCATCCTCCTCCTCCTCCTCCTCCTCCTCGGACTCTGAATCTGTTAAGCCTGTTAAATCGATGACTTCAGGAGTGTCTTCTGCCATGGATCTAACGCCGGAAACCCTTAGTCGGTCTTTAAGCGGGGAAAATGGGAAATTCCGTACCACTCGACACACTTCACGGCATGCACTTCAAGGTCGGGCTCAACGTGGACGCAGACAACGCCCCAGACGACTAGTAATATAACTGCCCTTTGTTGAACGTTGACTATCTACTATCTGATTCAAGTGATCATGATTGCAACAATTTGGAAATAATCAAAACACGTGACCGCGGACGCAAAAAGTTACAAACCCAACGGAGAAAGTTGAAATCCACCTCTTGTCCTGTCAACTCCCAGGGCTTCAATCAGACTCCAAGAATGGATTGCTATTCGGCACATCAATAGTTCATTCGCTCTGTTAATTTACAAAATCGCGCAATCTGTCAGCCGGATTTGCCGGGGATAGCCTGTAGACCCGAAAGTCTGGGTGCTATGTATATAAGCCAAGTGCTAGCATTTGAGACAGTGGCACACTGTTCTCCTCTTTCTCGTCTCCATGGACGCCCACCAGAACGACACCGAACGCGCTTGTGCTGAGACCACAGCTACGACGCCGAAGGTTGTCAAGGCGAAGAAACGCTTCCCTGCCTTCCAGCTGGCTATCCTTTTCCTCCTCAAGCTCACTGAGCCCATCAATTCCACTGTCATCTACCCATTCGTCAATCAACAGGTTCGCGATACTGGAATAACCCAAGGCGATGAATCCAGGACAGGATACTATGCTGGCTTCATTGCAAGTCGTCGTTGTTATTGGATCAGATGTCGTGGCTGACATTCATTATTTCCCCAGGAGTCGATCTTTTTCTTCGCAGAGTGTATGAGCGTCTACCACTGGGGCCGACTGTCAGATAAAATTGGTCGTCGACCCGTACTCCTCCTCGGGCCATTTGGTCTTGCGTTGGCGATGACTTCTTTTGGCCTCTCCAGAAATTTCTGGATGCTGGTTCTGTCGCGATGTGCCCAAGGAATTTTCAATGGAAACGTTGGTACGTAGCAATTCTACTTTCGTCAAGAAGTAGGCGATGACCTTCTGTGTGCTTCTAGGCGTTGCCAAGAGCATGATGGTCGAAGTGAGTTACTTATAATATCCCAACGACGCCGCCCCCCCCACTGACCGAGCTCTGCGCAGATTACCGATCCCGCGGATGTGCCTATAGCCTTTGGCTGGCTACCGGCCATGTGGAGTACAGGGATTACTCTTGGGTAGGTATAACGATTTATACCACGTGCGCTCTAACATACTATGCATAGACCACTCATAGGAGGTACTATGGCACAGCCAGGAACTCGATGGCCAGATACTCTTGGACGCATGCAATTCTTCCATGACTATCCCTACTTCCTGCCTTGTGCTACCGCGGGAGGAATTGCCTTTATCTCTTTCCTATACGCCTACTTCTTTTTGAAAGAAGCAAGTCATCAACCTCTTCATTGTCGCTTTGTACTAATCATTGACACATCAGAGTCTACCATCAGCGATTCAACGGCAAAAGCGGCTCGAAGTGGAGAGAGCTAAGCGTCTCATGCTACAGAGGAATGAACTGCGCCCAGATGCCCCTCTTCTTCATTCCCAACACCCTGTTAACGAATACGGAACACGACAAGAGTCTACCATATCGCATGGATTGGACTCAGATGACGAAACGAATAGCTCACGATCCGCCGATGCCCCACCACCCTTCATGTCTCTTCTCTCTCGGGACCTTATTATAGCTCTCGTCAACCATGGCTTCTACTGTTTTCTCGATCAAAGTCACACCGTGTTACTTCCTCTCATGTTGTCAACTTCGATTCCGCATGGCGGTCTGGGCTTCGACTCCTTCACGATCGGAATGATCATGGGTACCTGGGGTGTATCCAACGCTGTCTTCCAGGTACTAGCTTTTGGTCGGATCGTCAAGTGGCTTGGGCCCCGGAAAGCCTACATATTCAGCTTCATGTTTTTTATTACCTCTTTCAGCGCGTATCCCCTCATGAGCATCTTGGCAAAAAGCACTGGTCATGTCAACACACGTGTGTGGATCGTGCTCATCACTCAGTTAAGCCTACACTGCTTTGCGTGCATGTCATATCGTAAGTTCTTTTTGAAGTTGCGACATTATTGTGGCTGATTGCATTTTGACAGCATGCGAACAACTCTTTATCTTAGATGCTGCCCCGGGTAATGCCGCTCTCGGAGCTGTGAACGGCCTTTCCCAGATGATGAGTTCTGTCGTTCGTACACTCGCCCCAACGATTGCTTCATCTCTCTTCTCCATCTCACAAGAGTGGGATCTCGTTGGAGGGTATTTCGTTTACGTCGTTATCATTGGTATCGTCCTCGTTGGATGGTCCATGTCACTTTTACTCCCTCCAACCCTCCGCGGACAACTCAAAAAAGCCTGAGTTCAGGTTGGCCTCGTCCTAGTACTCGTCCTAGTAATACTCTTGTATAATATTTTAAATACCTACTTCGTAGTAGACAGAATGAAAATCTTCTTGCACTCCGATTACAATTAGGCAAGTATCAGCTGCTAAGTACGCTTCCAAATTTCAACACGCAGTCAACTAGTCACGTCTAATATGACTCGAGTGGCCATCCGAGTCACTTGTGACTTTGATTACTATATGGGGGACTTCGGCGAGGGGTTGGCAGTTAACTCAAACGAATTTGAAGGTGGCTGCTGACCCCCAGAGAGTAAGTATTCAAGTTCTGTTGAACCACTAACATTCATAGCTCGAATTTCACACTAATGCTGGCCATGAAAAAGTAAGCCATCTGTCAGTGATGTGTTTTATGATTGACAAAATTCTCCAACAGCTCTACATATCTTTCCCTTGATGGCGAAGCTTTTCATCTGCAGGTCCATTTAGCACTTCCCTTTCTCGATACCATGACTCAACGGCAAACCTGAATCAGCACGAGGATGTGACTCGCACCAAAGGGATTTTTTAGCCGACTCGGACTTGCGAAATTCTCTTCTCGATTCCATCCTCGCCCCCAATCCCTGCTCCATGGACCTGGCCTCAGAACCTGATACTTCCAACTGCGAAGAGGCACCTCGGCTGAAAACGAAGAAGCCGTTCCCTCTTTTACAACTGTCAATTGTCTGGCTTATCCAGTTCAGTGAACCCGTATCAAATACTGTTATATACCCATTTATCAACCAATTCGTCACTGAGACTGGTATAACGCGTGGTGACGAAACGAGGACGGGGTACTATGCCGGCATAATCGTATGTTCAAGTGATCTTTCATGCATCCAAATATTCGGCTCAAACATGTCACTTGCAGGAATCTGCGTTCTTCCTCGCAGAGACTCTGAGCGTCTATCACTGGGGTCGGCTATCTGATAGGATTGGGAGGCGACCTGTACTCCTTGTTGCGCCCCTAGGCCTCGCCTGTTCAATTCTTCTCTTTGGTTTGTCCCACAGCTTCTGGATTTTGGTGGCCTCCCGGTGCGCGCAGGGCGTGTTTAATGGGAATATCGGTCAATTGGTTTCATTTTGAGCACGTCATCCTTTGTCTCTAATGAGAAAGCTTTGGATTGACAGGTGTGGGGAAGACTGTGATGATAGAGGTATGTCTCGTTCTTAGTAGATTCTATTCCTAATGATGATCAAGATGTTCGGCTTGACAGGTTACAGATCCAGATGACGTTCCAACGGCTTTCGGATGGATTCCAGCTTTCTGGAGCATAGGCATCACTCTTGGGTAAGTTTTAGAGTAATTCCAGCATAGTCAAAAATTTATAGTTGCGCAGCCCAATTATCGGAGGCGTCTTAGCACGTCCAGCGGTTCGCTGGCCAGACGTTTTTGGTCGATCTGTATTCTTTCAAGAGTATCCGTACTTTCTCCCTTGTGCAGTTGCAGGCTCTGTCGCATTTATCTCGTTCGTATGCACCTATTTTTTCATGGAGGAGGTTAGTTCCTCATCGACATTCTCTTTTTTGAAAAACCTTTAATCAATACTGAATTACTAGAGTATGCCGTCCATTTTGAAACATAATGCGAACCAAAAACAGAGAAAAAGCTCTATGCATGCAAGTGATATCGAATCGACACCCCTTCTTGCCTCCACCATACCTGAATATGGGCAACCCGTATCAGCAGCGGGTGAAGAACATGTCGATTCCGCGGCGCCAAAGCCCCTTCCGTTCACAGCTCTTCTTACTCGCGACGTCCTTGTCTCGTCTATATCTATGGCATCTATCGCTTTTCTCGACCAGAGCTTTGGAGTCTTGCTGCCGCTAATGCTATCAACGTCAATCCCATTGGGTGGATTGGGCTTTGATCCATACACCATTGGAATGGCGATGGGTACATGGGGTCTTCTTAATGCCGGATTTCAAGTCATCGCGTTTCCAACGTTATTCAAATGGTTTGGCCCTCGCAAACTAATCTTTGGATGCTTTAGTTGTGGCCTGGTCGTATTTCCAGCCTTCCCATTTCTGAATGCCTTTGCAAGAAAAGCGGGAGGAGCTGATTTCAATGTCTGGGGTCTGCTCTCGGTCCAGTTGTTTTTCTTTTCATTTGTCTTTATGTCCTACAGTAAGCCTCATGTTACTGCAAGAATTGGTTGCTGTATGAACGTCATTTAATTACAGGTTGCGCCCAACTGTACATCTTGGATGCAGCACCTCCAGGGTCAATCGGAGCCGTGAATGGACTCTCCCAGATTCTGGGTTCAATTATGCGGACTCTCGCACCCACCTTGACTTCGTCGCTCTTTTCGTTGTCCATACAGAAACAGTTGCTGGGCGGACACCTAGTATATGGCTTTCTTGTAAGCATTTCTCTGTTATCCGTTACAATAGCTACTCTCCTTCCCCCTGGTCTCCGTAATCAAAGCGGTTGACTTCAAAATAGTGCTGCATCCCGTAACCAGTTGGTGTGATATGTTTTGTTCTTTGCTAGATATATTCTTACTTAACATGCTTGCCTGATTTCGATTGACTGTTGTTGGAAGTTCTATCGACGTCAGGTGTGAGCTAAAAGTATCTCCTCGTAGACAAAACACGGAACTAACATCACTTCAGAAAAAAATTGGACACACCCGGAATTGAACCGGGGACCGCCCGCATGCTAAGCGGGCGTGATAACCAACTACACCATGTGCCCACAGATTGGCGCGGGCGTTGTGTTCTCAGATTTGTCGAATATTACATACTCTGATCCGTTATGTTTTCTTTTCAAAATTGTTTAGCCTTTTAGACTTACCCCCCCGTCAATATCTCGACCTGGCAATGCGCAGTGAGTCTGGACTAGTTTTTTTTTTGCAGTATAAATTTACTAAAAAGTTTGGTATTTCTTATATGCATGACTCACAGAAGTCTCTACGGCCGGTGTATAACGGACCCTGACTCTCTCAAACTTCACGGAACTTGGCGGCACCCTTCTTTCCTGTGAAGCACCATGTCCCATCCAAACGATGAAAATGCCGTCAATGAGGAAACTGCGCTCTTGGCTCAATCTTCAAAGCGCCCCCGAGCGAACCCTCTGCCATGGTTTCAGATATCTATCGTCCTTCTACTTCAAGTCGCTGAACCTCTCACGAGCCTTTCAATATACCCATACATCAATCAGGTACGAATTTATTTGTACTCTATGTAGCACAGTGCCTACTGAGTTCTCGCAGCTTGTTAGCGAATTGGACATCACGGGCGGCGACAAACGTAAGGTTGGATACTATGCTGGGCTAATTGTTCGTGCTCTCCCAATCTTCAGTGCTATATAGTATGTTCTGACTGTCCTATTTTGCCAGGAATCCCTCTTCTTTGCTACCGAAGCGATGACTGTCCTTCAATGGAGTCGAATGTCCGACCATGTCGGTCGGAAACCAATCTTGCTAATAGGGCTATTCGGTATCGCAGTGTCGATGATTAGCTTTGGACTTTCGCGAACATTTTGGGCATTGGTGGTTAGGTGCGTCGCGTCCTCCATAGGAATGACGACAAGTTGTAATTTCTTTCCCTTCACAGCCGATGTATTTGTGGTCTATTAAATGGAAACATTGGTGCGATCAAAGCCATTCAATCGGCCCGTTCAAAATTTAGTGATGTGCTGTAGGTGTCATGAAGAGCGTCATGGGAGACTTGACCGACTCGACGAACCGCGCAGAAGGGTTTTCCCTCATGCCAGTCGTTTGGGCCACTGGCGCGACACTTGGGTACGTTTCCAACGAGTTTAGTGCTTGTTCCTACTTTCAATATTTGGTTTGACTCAACAGGCCCTTGGTGGGAGGATCTTTATCCAAACCAGCTGAACGCTTCCCTGATGTCTTCGGAGCGAAATTTTGGAAGGAATATCCTTACTTCCTCCCCTGTCTAGTTCCTGCCGCATTCGTTCTTGTAGCGTTTCTCGTTACTTTGGTATTCTTTAAAGAGGTATATCTCATACCATACATTCGTCTTGCATCAACCTGAAAGTTTTTTACAGACCGTCCCTAAAAAAAACTCAAGGACCTCGTCCCTGAGTGAGGCAGGGTTAGGCGACTCGAACGATGGGCCCATGCCTTTGCGCAAAATTCTCGTTTATCCGGTCATCCTCTCCGTCTCCAATTATATGAGCCTTGCGTTTCTCAACATTGCCCTCAATGCTCTGCTTCCACTCTTTTTCGCGATGCCTCTGACTATTGGTGGTTTAGGATTTGATCCTGCCACCATCGGTTATATCCTCGGCTTCTATGGTGTGTGCACAGGGGTGTTCCAGGCCCTCTATTTTTCCAAAATTATCCGACGCGTGGGCGAACGAGGTGTTTTCGTTGCTGGAATCGCGTCGTTCGCACCAATTTTTGCACTGTTTCCCATAATAAGCATAGCTGCGCAGCACTACGGCGTAACTGGATTTACGTGGGCTTGCATCGCACTTATGCTTTTTTTAATGATTATAATGGATATGGCTTTCGGTACGATTGTTTCGTGTCTACTAATACTGTTGTCTAATTATTTTTTCTTCTTGGAGGCTGTATATTTATGTTCATCACGGCCTCGACACCAAGCAAACGCTCTCTCGGAGCTACGAATGGTTTATCTCAGACAGCTGTCTCGATTATCCGCACCATCGGCCCCGCAATGGCGACTTCCCTCTTCTCAGCGTCTCAGGAGCTCAACCTTCTCTGGGGGTATGCAGTTTATGCAATCCTTTTTGTCCTCACATTACTGGCGATATGCCTTGCGTTGTGTCTGCCTCATCAAATGTGGCCAGAGGCTGAGGAGTGATAAAACACGCACGGACATACAGGAGGGAAATAGATCGCACCCATCCTACGAATTTACGACGCAATGATACAAGATATAACCTTAAATATCGATCTATTTCAGGAAATACAGAATGTTGTAGACGCTGGAGTAGCACACATCGTCTCGAGTGATGTTGAACGCCACGATGCTAGCAAAGTTGGTGACAAATCTAACTCGCTGCATATATCAAGTTATTGCGCATCAGATAATAGTTCAATGTTCAATATGCGTCTATAGAAATCAAACTCAAGTCCATCTGTATGGGCTGCATCTGTTGTGTAGGAGGCATACGCCACAGGATCCTGTCAAAACTCGCCACTTCTTACATACGCGAGCCATACTCAGTCTTTCCATGGCTTAACTCAGTCTTTCCATGGCTTATACTCAGTCTTTCCATGGCTTATGATATAAAGTGATGTATTGTTCCTCGAGAAGCCAGTTCTCGGGAGTAGGTTATGACATTACATGTACATTACTCGCCTCGCGACCTAATCGTCTCGTCGGAAGAAAGACGACCAGGGAGAACGAGGGCTGGGTTGTGGTGGCAACGCTCTCCTAAAGTAAGCCTTGCTCCCACCCCGTGGCCGATACTCGCGCCGTCGCTTATCCCGATCTGCTGACACCGCTCGCCCTACTGGCGTTTGTGTTCCCGTATCACTCGTTGAGGTAGGTGAAGATGAACAGGTACCAGGATCTCCTCCCTCTGTACTATCATCCGTTCCTCCATTATGGCGATGCTTTTTTGAACAAGGGTCACCAGTCGCCGAAGCACCCTTTCCACGGTCGGTTGGGGTAGCGTCAGGCGTTGGTGTTGGATCGCCAGTTCCGGGAGATGTGGATGTAGGATCGATAGCATGACATGGCGTTGGTGTAGAGGTCGGGTCACCAGTAGAGGCGGTACTCGTCGAATTGCTGGAACCTGTCGGCGTTGCTGCTGGGTCTCCGGTGGTACTAGTAGGAGTCGGCATGATGCACGCTGGCCCAGTAGTAGTCGGTGTGCCTCCATCTGTTGGTGTTGGAGATGGTCCACCGTCAGACGTGGCAGTGGCACCAGGATCTGTCGTTTGAGCGGGGTCAGCACCGCTTGATGTAGGTGTAGGGGACCCCGAGTCAGATGTGGAAGTACCGGCAGGATCGGTCGTCTGGGCAGGGTCACTGCCAGTCGACGTCGGCGTTGATCCTGGATCTGAAGTGGTAGTGGCACTAGGGTCTGTTGTCTGAGCGGGGTCACCGCCAGTTGATGTTGGCGTCGGTCCACCATCAGACGTGGTAGTAGCACCAGGATCTGTTGTCTGCGCAGGGTCACTGCCTGTGGACGTTGGCGTTGATGTGTCGGGTGTAGTGGTAGCTGCTGGATCGGTCGTCTGAGCAGGGTCGCTGCCAGTCGATGTCGGTGTTGATCCACTGTCGGACGTGGTAGTAGCACTGGGATCGGTCGTCTGAGCAGGGGCACTGCCAGTCGATGTTGGTGTTGCTCCAGAGTCAGACGTAGTAGTACCAGCAGGGTCGGTCGTCTGAGCAGGGTCACTGCCAGTCGATGTTGGTGTTGCTCCAGAGTCAGACGTAGTAGTACCAGCAGGGTCGGTCGTCTGAGCAGGGTCGCTGCCAGTCGATGTCGGTGTTGGTCCAGAGTCGGACGTAGTGGTACCAGCAGGATCTGTCGTTTGGGCAGGGTCACTGCCCGTCGACGTTGGCGTGGATCCACTGTCAGATGTGGTGGTCGCACTGGGGTCTGTCGTTTGAGCAGGATCACTGCCTGTGGACGTCGGTGTTGCTACAGCGTCGGAACCAGTGGGTGTAGAACATGGCTCGCTGGAACTTGAAGTTGACTCAGTCGAAGTGGGATCACTGGAAGCTGAGCTATCATCTTTGGCATGGCCGCAATGGCCATCGCAGCGCTTCTCATTAGCTTCCACGGTCTCCGCACGCCGCTCAAAATGCTCATATAAATGACGGCGGGGATACCGACGGGCACGAACGGGTGAAGCAGGAGGTGATGGTGTGGAAGGAGATGGCTGCCGAGGTAGGATATCGGGGATATCGGCAAGAGTGTCACGAGCCTCAATAACGCTAGGAAGAGCGCCAGGTTCTTCGTTAGCAAGGCGAGAACGACCAAATGTCTGTGATCGGGTCCCTCTAGGGAACACTTGCTTGTCAACAATGCGGGCGTGGAGCTCTGGAACAATGGGCTCTACGACACTTCGCGGGACATCAACAACGGATGATGCTCGCGTGATCCTAAGGACAGGTTAAGTTATAAACTGTCAGTTATTATTTATTTGAAGCGGACGACTTACTTCAGAGGTGCTGCAAGACCAGATGCCGCACTGAGGACCAAGGTGGCAAGGAAAAGAGAAGGTGTAGGAATCATCTTAAAGAGTGTATTTACCAAAGGTCGTCTGTGGAACTCAAACAGACGTCGACTTGTGGAAAGACTGACTCTGGGGCAACCTGCGCCGAAGAGATGAGAGGAGTGAGCACTGCTAAGGGTTCCAACATGTCCGCATAGGCCTTTTATACAAAACGGAGTTCCCAGGGCAACATCATTTAGATGATCAACCCCTCATTGATCGGGTTGGTTTTCATCTTGTGTGGGGCTAAGTTAAGTCTAAGCATGATTCAACGCCCCAACCTGGTCTACTACAGAAGTACCTCAGATCAATACTCTCATCTCAAAGAAGGGAAACTACTGACTTTGAAATACATTGTGCATTGAATGCTTTCCACAAGTTGAACTTGAAGATGGGTCAACAGTTACGCCAAAGATCCTGAAACATGATCATCGCGTGGCCGAATATCAAAAGATTATGATGCCGTGACCCTCCGTCGTTTGAGAGTTGACAATGACAAGTGATCACTACATTGGTAAACATCCACCAAGGTAAGCTAAATGGTCACCCAAGAGAACTTCGCGCGTTACTTACAAGTCTAAAGTGCTTTATCTGCAGAGGCACACATATGTTGAATAGACCTTTCACTGTGCAGGAGGTCAATTCATAATAAGTACAACATCAATCAGCACAGCCCCTCGAGTGTGTGTCCGCTCCAACCCCGTGTTCACTGCTCAAACGCGTCTCATTACTCCACGAGTCCCGACGCACCCGTTCTGCTGTACGACGCTGACACCGATATCGGCCGTGCGAATTTGTCTCCTATGAAGCCTTTGATGAGAAATGACTTTACCCACCGGTGACCATAGTGGACCTACAGCATGCGCTGCTCGGATAACGTCCAATTCGCGGAAGCGTACTAAGTCGAAGCTCGAGTTCGCCCGCTGTTCGAATTCAATATTCAACATTCAACGCTAGGTGCTCAAGCTCAAGAGTTGAACTTGATGATCCAGGATCGAGGATGCGAATGCCGACCGTGACCATTGTCTTGTCTTGTTTGTTTTGTCTGTCTGCCAACTAGAGCACCTTTTCCATCTCATCGCATTGTGACCTGATAGTCATTCAAAGTTAGACCGGTGACCGTTCCCTCGTTATATCGAAGGATTCATTATAACGACTGGTAACGAGTCTAATTCAAAGTAAGCGTTCAACTATGTACCTATGGAAAACAGACGCTTAACATCACCCAGATGGCTACCGGAGGTGCAAAGTTCGATCGACTCATCAACAATCGACAGCTGCAATTTTGCCCTACCCTTGCTGCTCTTGGCGTCAATGAACTCATTGTAGAATGCGGGTCCTGCAAGATGTACTGCGCTCTGTGCTGTTCTCATCGTCTTGGAAACTCAACCTGCCACAATTGCATGTTAGTGTTGACGGACGGCGCATGCTCTGGTAATGGGGAAGAAAACGCGAGAGCTGGCTTAGGTATCGCTTTGGGCAGTGATGAAAGGATGTGGTTGAGTATTCCCGTGGACCATGAAATTGACGGAAACGCCCGCAGAACGAGCCAGCGAGCTGAACTTCTCGCAGCTATATATGGCCTAAAGTTTCTCTACGAAACTCGGGATCCGGACGAGCCAACATGCAAGGATGGACGCAAACGTGGTCACAGTTCCGCCATGGATTCACTAAAATTTGCCGTCGCTACGGATTCGGAGTATGTGGTCAAGGGAATAACTCAGTGGTTTCCAACTTGGCGTGTAAGTCACTCAAATGGTTGAGTACCATTTCGTCTCTTAATAGGTTTTATCTTAGGAGAATGGGTGGCGTAATTCTCAGGGAAGACTCCCAGCGAATCTCGATCTATTCAAGAGACTAGACGACCTCGCTACGGAAATCGAACGCTTTGGATATAAAGTCGGCTTTTGGCACATTAACAGGGAGTACAACGCCGTCGCAGACCGTTTAGCAAAAAACGCCACTCGCTTTTGATCCTTGCTTGCTCTTCTAATTCCTGGTTGCCCCTCATGTTCCCGAATGCATCAAACATCGAACTTAAAATGCCAATTCAAACCCGTGGTTTCCAGCTCTCGCGGCCGTTTCCACGACGTTCATTACGCATATAGTGAACTTTTTCAACAACCTCCGTCGATTAAACATAAATAGCGTCTCAGTTTATTGCGCAAGGGAGCATCTTTGTACTCAGTGCCTGCGAAGAATGACAGAGAACCTTTCTGAGACTATACGAGACGTAGAACTTGACCGCTGCTAGTAATAAAACCATTTTCTAGGTCGACCGCTTAAAGCAGTTCTTCCGAACAGAGCGTAAATTAGGTGGTGAGGTTCATGTTGTCTTCAAATCGCCTGCAGATATTTTCCATGCATTTGAATGGCAAGCGCTAACAAGGCTGGGTTGCTGGACTGAAGGCGTATCATCTTTTATCATCGAAAATTGCTCGCCGAGTCGGTGCTTTGAATGAGTCACCACCAATGCTAGTTGGAGACACTATAATGTCTGTCCTTTGAAATTGATCATACTTTGGTAGTCCGTTATTAGGAATAGTCCTATGTAACTAGTATCTTAGCAGCCTCGGGGAAGGATAGGTGGATCAAGGAGGGAAGGAGGCACAAGCTCCCCATTGTAGACGGTACAACGGACCTGAGATTCCCACTGCCTCTGAATGGAGGGGAGGACTGTGCGGCCGTTGACAACGAGCCTAGTGTTAGGGATTGGTTGCTTCGCCAGAGTCACCGAGTTGAAGATGCCAGGGTACGAGGCATTAAAAAGGACCTCTTCGATGTTGTCAATATCGGTGGTACGTATCTTGTCACCAGTCTCCTTAGCAACAAACTCGAAGACGTTGGAACCGACGTCCCACCGACCGAGGGTATGGAGACCCCAGTTGGCAGAGACGGTGGCAATGGTAGAATAGTGGGTATAGAAATTGTCGTCAGTCTTGCCAATGAGGTTCTTGGGGACAGCATTTCCGAGCAGAACAGCATAGACATTGTTGCGGATAGGCGCAGTGAGATTTTCATCGAAAGCTACGAAAAAATCCCTCTTGAGCATGGTCACTATTGTTTTGGAATGAAAGACCGTACTAAGGAGAATCAGTGTCCTCTCGTCGTTAAATTTGGGGTCTTTGAGGAGTGGCTCCAGGAAAGTGCGAGACCAGGTTCCGGCGAAGGTAACGTTAGTATCATGGCCGTCATTGGCTGGTTGACATCAAATGAGCAGATAGACAAAATGAGCATAGAATAAACATGCTCATGTTTGGAGTGATAAACATCCATTGAGGAAGAGCATTAGCAGCAAGGTCACGCTGGAAGAGAGTGAAGTTCTTGATGTTCGCAAGGCGCTCGGGGACACCATTCACAGACGTGTAGATAACAAGGGGGCTAGACGGCAGATTAGCCTAAGCGTATTTAGGCCACGAGTTGAAGGCACACTCACTTGTGCTTTCGGACGTAGTCATTTGCACCAGTCTCCTGGTTGAGGAACTGGAACCCAGTGAAACCAGTTGAAGGCATATCCTCCTGATATTCGGCCCATGAGATGTCCTTGTCCTCTAATAAATCAACGACGGAGGAAACATTAGAAGGAAGGTTCAAGAGGTCGTCACTATCGATGCCAAAGTAGTCGCCGCCGACAGACTGTTACCAAAAAATGAGATTTCTCGACTCCCGAAAAGGGTGGAGAACTCGTACTGAAACATAATTAGGCTCTGATGGGTGCGTTGACGCATAATAGTTGGTGAGAAGAAGGCCCTGCTTAGAGATAGCAAGGAGGTTAGCTATATTGTAGAACCTCACAATTAATATCTGTGAAAGGAACAGCGAGGGGTCCAAACGCACGGTCAGCGATGGCAGATGTGAAATCGACATTCTCTAGCCAAATAGAAATGATGCGGTCAAAGACCTTGCCCTCGACCTTCTTGATAGGTTGGATTCGCTGCGGGTCGGAGTTGTGAGCCTGTGCGCTCATCATCTGGATCAGCGGTTAATCAAACCAAACAACATAACATACGATAACGACCGCCACAGTAGCGAAGAACGGCAAAAATCTGGCAAGCTGCATGGCTGAAGGTGACGGGAGAGAAGTGAGGCACTCGAGGCTTTAAATCCCCGGTGCGCATCCTTTTTAAAGTTAAGCGGCACTCACTTAACCTTGTGCTGCATTGTCCAGATGGTCCGAGAGTGCGAAAGCGACACGCAAAAAGAGAGTTTTTCCGATACCACTATTACTATGCGTGTGATACATGTAACCTATCCAGGAGAATCATCTGACTTGATGATTCGTTGAGTCCGAACCAGGTGGAAGCATCGCTACACGCAGGATTGAACTCACCTAGCAATGATTTTTTTGCAAATGAGGACCCCTCAGAGTCGAGTGGCATCCCAGCCTGGTACGATATCATAAGTATGCGTCCAACGACCGGAATCCAAGAGTAAATAGCAATTGTAAAATCAGAGTGGTCGCCCAGGTGTGAGAAGTATCATGATCGGGCAGACTATATCGAGACAATGTATATTCTTCAGCATTGCCACGGGACCGTGCAGGACCGTGCTTGATCCAAAAAATCTAATGAAGAACGTCAGAGAGAATCCACATGAAATTCAGCCAATGACATTTGCAGTTGGAAATTTCTTAAACAAACGCTGAGCGAAAGATTATTATAATGATCAAACGAATAAAGGCAGGCGCATGAACATCGTCCGACCCACCCGTAGGAGAGCCTTACCATTGCAATTACTTCAACTGCTGTCCTACCGACACCCACGTGCGTGTTCAGTATGCCTACGCACATGATCCTGCTATGAGAAAGTGCGTGTCAACATGTAATATACGAACTCCTATTGGTGCCTACCTTTGCACATCACCATGCAAAGCATGTCGAGCATCCGCGCCGATAGGTGTTTAGTACGCTGGGAACTCGTTAGAACTTGTTAAGTTGACGATGTGTTCCCACAATATGCAAGTATCAGATGCACCCCCAATCAAGCAAGAGTTAAAAAAAATCAGCACTTCTGCAACGCTCGCGGTTCATCCAAAAACAGATGCAAGCTCCGGATCCGTGGACAACGGTTCGTGTGACAATCAGCCAAGTGCTGCTACAAAAGAAAAGCGAGAAGAAAGGCCAGTTTGTTTTTTTGACAAGCAGGAGTTGCAGAGGACTCGATTATCGTTACACAATGCGATGAAGTCTCAGCCCAGTTGACCCGATTTCCGTTTCGGTCTCAATTGCTAGAGAGGAAAGAGGCTGCAAGGGGGAAAGAGCAAACAGGTTACACCGGCAGGGTTTTTCGCTGACCATCTAAGTAGTCACATGTCTGCTTCAAATTGATTTTCCAAACTTGGAAGGCCAAAATCACATCTATTTCTAGATGAATGTCGTTGTGTAAAGGAAGTTATATTTGTGTAAAAGTAATCATACTTATAGTCCCTTATTATTTTGACTAAGTATCTAGCAGCCCTTGGGGAGGACGGGGGGGTCAAGGAGGGAAGCAGGGACGAGCTGGCCCTGGTAAACAGTGCAGCGGACCTGGGAGTCCCACTGCTTCTGGATGGAGGGGAGGACTGTGCGGCCGTTGACAACGAGCCTGGTGTTGGGGATGGGTTGAGCGGCCCAAGTGGCAGAGTTGAGGATGCCAGGGTACGAGGCGTTGAACAAGACGTTCTCGACGTTGTAGACATCGGTGGTGCGGACCTTGTCACCAGTCTCGCGGGCAACGAAGTCGAAGACGTTGGAACCAACATCGTAGCGGCCAAGGGTGTGGAGACCCCAGTTAGCAGAGACGGTGGCGATGGCAGAGTAGTGGGTGTAGAAGTTGTCATCGACGGTGCCAACGAGGTTCTTGGGGACAGCATTTCCGAGGAGGACAGCGTAGACGTTGTTGCGGATAGTGTAAGTCTCGTTCTCGTCGAAGGCTGAAGGAAGAGGTGTGAGGACCATCAATGACAGTTGCAACGAAAGGACTTACTGAGGAGGATAAGGGTCTTGCCATCGTTGAAGTGAGGGTTCTCGAGGAGGGGCTCGAGGAAGTTGCGGGACCAGGTGCCGGCGAAGGTGACGTTGGTGTCATGGCCGTCGTTAGCTGACAAACATTTCAGTCAAGGATGCGTAGCAAGACCAAAACAAACATACTCATGTTGGGAGTGATGAAGATCCACTGGGGAAGAGCATCGGCAGCAAGGTCTTGCTCGAAAAGAGTGAAGTTCTTGATGTGGGAAAGGCGGTCGGAAACAGTGTTGATAGACTCGTAGATAACAAGGGGGCTAGGTTTCAATAAGTATTCATGGTATGGCTATTATAATTGGTCAAGGCACACTCACTTGTGCTTGCGCATGTAGTCGTTGGCACCGGTCTGTTGGTTGGGGTAGTCAAGACCAGTGAAACCAGTGTAAGGCATATCCTCTTGGTATTCACCCCAGGAGATACCCTTGTCCTCCAACAAGTCAACGACGGTCGAGACGTTGGAAGGAACGTTCAAGAGGTTGTCGTTGTCGATGCCAAAGTAGTCACCACCGACGGACTATCACCAAAAAAATAAGACCTCCTGCAAACCACAGAGAAACACTGTCGTACCGAAACATAGTTAGGCTGGGAGGGGTGGGTGACTCCGTAGTAGTTGGTGAGGAGGATACCTTGCTTGGAAAGAGCAAGGAGATTAGCTAGAAGATTGCATCACGCGATCAATTTTGCGAAACCATGTTAAGAGCAATTTCTAACTCACGGTCAGCAATGGCAGAGGAGTAGTCGATGTTCTCGAGCCAGATGGAAATGATCCGGTCAAAGACCTTGCCCTCAACTTTGTTGCATCCCTCAGGCTTGCCTAACTCAGGCTGGCCAAATGGCTCAGATGGCGCGGCCTGTCAAAAATGAGATCAATGATCAATTACAATCATAGAATGTCTAAAATACGTACAATGGCAACTGCAACAGTGGCAAAGAGAGTGAGCAATCCAGAGATCTGCATGGCTTGAATGAGGGAGGAGATGGCTCGACCTCTTACCTCCACCTTACGCCTCTTTTTAAACCGCGCATAGCCCTTACTCCATTTTTCCAGACCGATCAAAGAGTTGACACTGAGCCTTGTGGTTAAAGCGAACGTGGGATGCAAAAATAGCCTTTTTTGGTTGTGTAAGCGAGGCAGATGACTTTGGTGACCAAATTGATTGTAATATGGGCGGGATCAACACGGCATCGCTCAGAGATTGGGCTCAACCAGGGCTCAACTTGCGCAAGCGTTTTCAAACGTGGAACCACTTGTTGATTCATCACCCAAGCGTCTTCAGTTTCCAGGCTACAGCGCACACGATCACTTTGTGCCTGAGTTGAAACGTGAACCAGCCACCAACGCGCCATGTGGGAAGTGATATACAGGCGCTACCCCAAGTTCGAAGGACGCGCGTCAGCTTTTGGGTTTTAACATTGTCCTTCAGTTTAAAGATTTTAGAAAGTGCAACTCTAAGCCCACTCTTATTTCGATGCATTTTAGGCCACAGATGTCACTTGTGTGGTATGGGCAACGAAAAACGTGCATGAACATGGACTAACCCGTCTGCCGCGCTCCGCCAGGGAAAAGAGTTCAGGATACTTATGCCTCAGCTACTTCCACCTATATCGACGGATCCTATATTCCAGCGTCGGAGCTTCGAGGTCATAAGTTCAGCAAAAGACTGAAGGCCAGCCTTATGGGCCGCAAGAAGGGCATACTTGTCAAGGCACTTGACATTTGTCAATACAAAAGTAACAGGTGAAATCCTATTGGTGCCCTGCTCTGGCACCATAGCGCTAAGTGAATTTTTTTAAGACATGCATGCAAAGAATGACTACAGTGGATGAATATACATCCCCGAAGGGCGCATGCGACGTAGAGCTCGTGCATTGAGTTTGGAAATCAGTAAGTAAAGCAGATCTGTTCCTTACCAACTCGTCGGCAGTCACTGCGAACGCATCCGATCAGATTGAGCCCCCTCGAACGTTTGAATGAATTCATCTGGTCCCGAGTCTCAGCATAAGTAAATACTGAACTAGGGACCTAGATCATTAGCAATCATCCTCTCGAGAGGGCTCGGGAAGTCCACAATGCGAAGCTTGGAGTTTACGACCCTTCAGATAGTTTACAAGGAAGGCCCTTCACGCAGTAGCCTGATGTTTCTGGGGCAGCCCATCATTTGACTTCGATCTTTCGTCGTCATTTCACCGTCATCCGAAGCTGATAAGTGGCGCCAGTTATCTTGAATTCTTCCAACAAGGATTTAAGGTTTACGACGTCCACCCGACGGATGACCGAAAGTTGCTCCATGGGTCAAGTCGAAGTGAAGAAGAGATTAAGGCAATGAAAAGGTGGTTGTGCCACAGTTGGGGATTACAGTATCTCAGTTTGGAATGCAATGACTACCTCAAGCAAATCACAACGGCTAAGCCACTGAAGAACATGGTGCAATTACTCACTTAAACTAGTCTTGAGAAGTCCAAGCAGAAGCAGTCAACGGATCCTTGCGCAGTACCTTGGTGAGCGCCAGCAGATAAATAAAACTCTGTAGATCAAGCCTGTTGTGTTGAAGGAATCAGCAAATTGGTTCCGCGTAGAAGAGTGCCTGTTGACGTGATCAGTTGGATTTCACAGTGTACATAGAGTATGGGTAGTCCATGAGCGAGTCCACAGTAGATGCGATTGATTAAATGCAATAATCTGGGAAGGAAAAATGACTCACAGTAGATGAATCACATGCGCCTCGCTCAGTATCAAATCACAGTGCCATGGCAGGACCGCAGAATTGGAAATTACAGGGATGGGGATGTCTTTACTTATGAAGGGTGCTGCAAAGTTTGCTAAAGTTTGGCACGCGTTGTTTACTCTTATTTTCTGATCAGTTCACACCGCGCCTATTTTGTTGACCCAACTACGACATCGACAACGAAATTGATACTGAAGCCCTAAATATGGGCCCTTTCTACCTCTTAGAACTCCTGGCCTCCCATCAAAGCCCTTTCAACATCAGTGTGTAATGAATGCTGGAGATTATAATCACCATTCATACTCCAAGTTCCCATCATTTTTCTCACCATCTATCTTCTCGAAGATCATAGTTTCCTTTTCTTTTACAGTTCAACCCACTCCATTGCGAGTTTCAGGTTAATTTTTCTCAGGTTGGTGGCCTGTCAAATTTCTGACCTGCTTGCACTTATGGAGTACACAGCCTGAAGAATCGCCTGCTATGTATAAAAGACGACAACGCGTAAGAACGTAGATGATTGGCCCCGAATGATCACCTTGACCCGTCTTGCGATTACTCTGTCCATAACTGCTGGGTTCAGTGCAGCCCAGATCGTGAACCTTGGCTATGCTACTTACCAAGGGACCTTTAACGCAACTACAGGAAACACGGCCTTTCTTGGCATACGTTATGCTGCTCCACCCTCTGGTGCGTCGTTCACTTTCAGTCACGGGCTGCGATAGATAGTTTTTTAGGAAATCTACGTTGGGTTGCTCCTCAAACTCCACAAGCGGTAGCTGGTATCATCCAAGCTGATGCACAACCTCCCGGATGTCCCCAAGCAGGCACTGGTGTTGCCGCGACCGATCCATTCCGACAAAATGTACAAACGAGAGCTGCCGCAGAGGACCCTGAAGACTGTCTGTTTTTGAAGTGCGTCATTTCCATGTCCGTCGTAAATAAGGTTATCATTCAGCCTTACAGTGTTGTTACGCCTCAAATGCCAGGTGCGGATGTGAAATCCAAGCCTGTGGTCGTCTGGATACATGGGTTAGTATCGAATCCGAGTAAGTGTTAGATCACTTAATAAGGAATTGAAATACAGTGGTGGTTACGTAGCTGGGGATGCTGCCATGTTTGATGGAAATGATCTTGTTTCTGAGGCAAATGGCGGCGTGGTGGCTGTTATAATCCAGTACCGCCTAGGTGTATTTGGGTTCCTTGCTGGCAATGAAGTCAAAGCGGGTGGCTCTTTGAATGCAGGCTTACGTGCGTCCTACCTCATACACATGCACTGCGACGACGTTTCTAAATCAATCCCTTGCCCCATCTAGTTGATCAAGAATTTGCCTTGCAGTGGGTTCAAAAGAATGTTAGCCTGATTGATCCTCACCCTTGTAACCAGTACTAACCTCTAGTCAGATCGCTAAATTTGGAGGCGACCCATCACAGGTGACAATCTGGGGTGAATCTGCTGGTATATTTTTACAAGTACCCCTCTCGTCCTCGATTGAGCCTCTTGCGCAGGTGCTGGTTCGGTACTCCAGCATGTAGTTGCACGTGGCGGGAAAACATCGCCTCCTCTTTTCCGAGGGGCTATTACAAGCTCCACTTTCTTGCCCTCGCAATACCTATACAACGATGTTATACCTCAGGTCTGTGCAACGTTTACCGATATTACCGCTTCATAGATGAATCATTTGACAGACGCTGTACAACGAAGTAGTCTCTCAAACCGGGTAAGGCTCGTTGCAGTCTACTATTTCAATGAGTCTCTTATCAGGCGATCCAGGTGCACAGACGCTGCAGATACCCTCGCCTGTCTCCGAGCCGTCGAATTTGCATCACTGGAAACAGCAAATGTTAATCTCTGTCTGAGCGCATTCTTTGGCACGTTTACCTTTGTACCCGTTGTTGACGGAACGTTTATCACCCAACGACCGACGCAGGCCCTCCTTCAACGTCAAACCAATGGCGTACGTCCCCATGTTAGTTATTAGCTGTGAAGAACCGAGTCTCAACTCACTGTGCTGTAGAAAGCCTTGCTCTCCGTGACTAACGCAGATGAAGGCCTCATTTTCGTGAACACCAGTACAGCATCCACAGTACAAACTCCAGACTATGTAGCCCAACTTTTCCCGGACCTTGGTTCACAGGAAGTTGCGTCCGCAGCAGCCGTATACGCACATCTCGGAGCTCCAATCGATCAAGCTATAGCCATCATGGGCGATTGTGCGTCGAACTCCTTGCTGCTCGTCAAATCAAACCTTACGTTTCATAGCCATTTTCGTCTGCCCTACTTATTTTTTGTTGCGCGCTTTTGATGGAGTATCGTTCAAGGTAAGAGTCTCCATTCAAATCTGTCGCTGACGTACCACAAGCCTAAATGTTTCTGTTAAGGGAGAATTTGCTGTTCCACCTGGTACCCATGGAAGCGACGTTCAGTATTACTTCCCGACGTTTGTGGCACTATTTCTCTGTCTCCCTAAAATGTCTGACGCAGATCGACAGGCAACCACCTGCGTTTGCAAACCCCGCCTTTGATGCAGCTTTCTCGCACTCTTTCTTGGATTTTGCAATGTCACTCGACCCCAATGTCAAGCCAGTACCGACTATAACGCCTTCCTGGAAAGTTTGGGCCGATGGCTCCGTTGAAATGCTTTTTAACGAAACCGAGTCTGGCGAACCCGTCGTTCAACCAATTACGACGTCGAATTCTTTGCTGGAACGGTGTGGGTGAGTTGTCCAAAGATAGTCCGTTATTTTTTTTTTTTTTGAAATGGTTGCAATTGCTCTAGGTTTTGGGAGAGCGTTAGCGCTCAGACTAACCAGTGATGCCCATGTTTGGCACAAATCGGTAGTTTGTTAACCTACACTTTTTCTGTGGCCTTCACAAAAGATTTTCTAAGCTGTTGAATAACGCCTTTCATAAAGCCTAACATTGCTGCGCAAAATGACTTGGAATTATTTGTATGATGCTGTTCTTACTGGTCCTTGACCCGCCCGGTGCCGAACACGAGAAAGCCTTCTTATTATGTACAAGTTAGTTTCGATAACCCCAAGGTTGGTTGACTCAGGGTTGACCTGGGGTTGACTTCATGCCAACATGTCCCATTTCCTTTGTTCTTTCGTATCAATGCTTATAGCGGCTTGCAATGTCGCAACTTGGACAGCTGCTGGCCCCGTCGTAAACCTCGGGTATGCCAAATATGAAGGATCTTTTAACGAGACCGGCCTTGAAACAAGCAGATTTCTCGGCATTCGTTATGCTGCTCCACCTACTGGTGAGCCTCCGCACCCTTGTCTATCAACTGAAGTAAAATCTGGTTTTTGTGATTTCAAGGCTCGCTACGGTGGCAACCTCCAAAAGCTCCAGCCTACACGCCTTATGTCGTGAAAGCTGACAATAAGCCGCCTAGATGTCCTCAGGCTGGCTGGGGTACACAGACCAGTTCTCCATTCCAGAATAGCATTGGCCTCGGGAAGAGACGTCATGCCCTGCAATCTGAGGACTGCCTTTTCCTCAAGTTGGTTCTCGATTAACCTGGATTGCAGACCTTCTGATATGAAGTCTAGCGTGTTCACCCCTGGAGAGCTCTCTTCCGATAGAAAGTTTCCGGTAGTTGTATGGATTCATGGGTATGTCCTCGTTCCTAGCTTATCAAAGTAAATGGCCACTAATTCATCTCCCTTGCAGGGGCGGTTACACCGAAGGAGATGTGAGTTGGGCAGATGGAGACAATCTCATCATGGAATCGAATGGCGGCATAGTCGTGGTCACAATCCAGTACCGTCTCGGCCTTTTCGGCTTCCTGTCTGGCAATGAAATCAAAGAGAACGGCGCACTGAATGCAGGATTGCGTAAGACTGCGGCGCCTTCTCCTATACCTCTATCTTGGCTTACATTTCCCTCCTATCAGTAGACCAACAGTTTGCTCTTCAATGGGTCCAGAAAAATGTGTTCAACGCGTCTTTTTATTCTTGTATGCGTGCATTTACCACGGTTGTTAGGTTCACAAGTTCAATGGTGACCCTACTCGTGTCACAATTTGGGGAGAGTCGGCAGGTAGGTTGCTCTTTCGAATATGCATGTAATTATATTCATGTTGATTCCAGGGGCCGGATCCGTATTGCAACATATCGTGGCCAATGGTGGAAAGACATCGCCACCTCTCTTTCAATCTGCTATTACGAGCTCAACCTTCTTGCCATCTCAATACCAATATAATGATCAAATTCCACAGGTTTGTGGAAAAAACTGTTAATTGATTTCTCTGTATTCAACAACGGGATTGCAGACCTTGTATGATGAAGTGGTTGCTCAGTCGAAGTGAGTTCAGAGATGTCTTCAGTCATCTGTGTTGATGTCAGTAAAGTTGTTCGTCCGCTTCAGATACTCTTCATTGCCTACGAAAAGTTGATACCTTGTCCCTCGCGAATATCAATGCCAATGTGACGAACAGAGGGCTGTATGGCACATTTACATTTGCCCCCGTCGTCGATGGCTGTCTAATTCAAGAGAGACCATCTCAAGCTCTGCAAAAACGGAAGATCAATGGGGTCAGAAAGCTACGTTTATCATCCTACCTAATACTGAACAATGACCACTATCCAGAATAACATTCTGGCCGTAACAAACACTTTGGAAGGCGCTATTTTCATCGATCCTGAAACCTCTGCTGACGTAGACGTTGCAAATTACGTGACCCAGCTCTTCCCCACGTTTACTTCAAGTGAGAGTGACGCAGTGGTGTCAAAATACAAAGCCTTTGGCCCGCCTCTGTCGCAGGTCGGGGCAATTATGGGAGAGTGTGAATTGATATGCACACTTCAATTTGTTCCAGGCTGCTAACCATGTTGACAATCTAGCCATCTTCGTCTGTCCTACTTATTATCTTTTGCGCGCATTTCCAGATCGCGGCTTTAAGGTAAACCTTGCTAATAAGAAACTTATCTGCTTTGACTTCTATACCACAGGCTGAGTTTGCTATTCCACCTGGTCATCATGCAGATGACATACCGTACTACTTTCCTAGGTATGCTTTCATATTCATTGAAAGCGTTTCATAGATTATGACATGGCCTTATTAGCTATGAGCCTCCAGCCTATGACGATCCTCGTTTCATTGCTGCCTTTTCTCATACGTTCACCGATTTCGCTCTAACGCACAATCCAAACAACAAATCATCGCCTACAATCACCCCTATGTGGGGAGCGTGGGCAGGGCAAAGAGAGATGTTATTCAACAAGACAAGGACAAATGTGCCAGATATTCGTATCGTCAAAACATCTCCAGGCCTTCTAGAACGTTGCCAGTGAGCCTGTCATTTCATTAGAGATCGCATATACTCATCGACTTCCTAGCTTCTGGGAAAAGCTCAGTGACGTGACAAGCCAGTGATGGCCTTATGGATACTGTCCACATGGAGGAGGAGCAGCATGGCGTCGAGTAAAACAAGCTTTTTGAACCGGCAGCTGATCTCCAGCTAAACAGTTCTCCCGTTTCCATTTCCCCAGGCTCCCCTTCCTTTGTACTATACATTTGCTGAAGCCTACAATCCACTCATGATCAGAACGTACGTTCCGATATGAAAGGAGCAAAAGCAGCCTTTTCTAGCCTTTTCGATAAGCTCCTGAAATTTCAGTTTATTCCGGACGATAAACGGATTGAACAATCTAGCACATTCTTTCCCACCATGAAGGAGCGACTTTCTTTAGGGGTTTCCTTCGCCTACATCACCACCCGAGATATCTCCATCGAGAGTCGATTGTGCCATGAGGGACGTGAAGGCATGTTAGCAAGATGTTCAGAATACTAATGCGCAATGTGGGCCGAGTAAAATTATCCATGCCGAAGAATAGGACTGGGGTGTATCTGAATATCAACAATAAGATATGTGAGTAGGGTCAGTGCTTCGGAGGAAGGATACTTAGTGTTAACTATCGTTTGGTCATTGTCGCTTGCTCGGGTGTCAAATTTTCAAAGCCGAAGCGACTCGGTTCTGATTCTCTGATGACTGGGGTAGAGCGCAGATATTTTCAAAAAAACAACGCAACGGAAAGCTCACCTGATGTCTCTGCCGGAATTGGAACGGACACACCTTGAGGATCGCTAGGCATGAACTGGGGAATATAAAGCTCAATGGCTACAACTTGGAGTATTCAGTGGTCAATGATCATGGTGTCTCCCTTTCTCCGCGCTTTTTGCCTGTCCGTTTTCTTATCCTCAAACCTTGCATTCGCGGCCAACGTAGCTGCAACCACTCCTGTTGTGGACCTTGGTTATGCCAAATATGCTGGCTCTTTCAATGCGACTAGTGGCGTGACCGAATTTCTTGGAATGCGTTACGCCGCTCCTCCCACAGGTCAATCTTTTTTTTGTGTTCCAAATCTCTGATCTCTTACTTCGATCGTATCTAAAGGCACTCTTCGATGGCAACCTCCACAACCCCCTGCGACGACCTCAGGTGTTCAAAGTGCTGATAGCGAGCCGCCGACCTGTTACTTCGCTGGACAGGGGAATCAAGCGACTTCGCCTTTCCGTGTGAATGACCTCAGAAAACGGGATGCCTTCTTCCCATCCGAAGATTGTCTTTTCCTCAAGTTTGTTTCTGCGCTTTTCATCGTTCTGATCATGCCAATCATGGTATTCTCTAGTGTCTATCTTCCTGGACAGCTTTCTGCATCAACGAAGAAACTACCTGTCGTGGTGTGGATTCACGGGTACGACTATAGCATTTCTGGAGCTTGCTGCCGGTTTATTAATACTCTGCAGTGGTGGTTATATGTCAGGAAGCGCCTCGGGCTTCAACGGGGGAGATAAATATGATGGAACCGATCTCATTCATGAGTCCATGGACGGTGTCGTCGTGGCCGTGATTCAATATCGTTTGGGTGTCTTCGGGTTTCTTCCTGGGAAGGAAGTAAAAGAACACGGGGTTTTGAATGCGGGACTGCGTAAGCTCATGACTTCTTGTTCAGTAATAAAGCTGACTGAACTTCTTTTAGTGGACCAACAGTTTGCCCTGCAATGGGTGCAAACGCATGTGCGAATCATGCTACTACTTGAAAAGATTCCGCTCACTTGTCCGATTTTTAGATTGATAAGTTCAATGGGGATCCTTCTCGCGTCACAATTTGGGGACAGTCGGCAGGTAGGAAATTGTTCCAGAGACACGTTCCCCTGATTTATATGTCGATCCAGGCGCTGGATCCGTAATCCAGCACGTAGTTGCTAATGGTGGAAAGACTTCACCTCCTCTTTTCAGAGCAGCCATCACGAGCTCGTCTTTCCTGCCGTCTCAGTATAACTATAATGATCGCATCCCTGAGGTTAGTCACTCGAGCTGCCTTGGCGACTATTACTGATCCATTTTCGCAGATTCTGTACAGCGAAGTAGTATCTCAATCCAAGTGAGTGAAGATATGATTCAGAGTAGTACTAAACATGCGTTAATTGCACGGATAGCTGCTCGGATTCGTCAAACACACTTGACTGCTTGAGAAACGTCCCCGCTACAGATCTCGAAACTGTTAATGGAAACGTTGGAAACAGTGGCTTCTTTGGTGTCTTCCTATTTGTTCCCGTGGTTGACGGTGAGCTCATTCAAGAGCGGCCAACTCAAGCCTTACAACAAGGCAAGGTCAACGGGGTAAGAGCTTGAAAAACATTCACTGAATCTCATATGGAGTTAACTATCAAAATACTTTCAGGAGATTGCCCTATCAGTCACCAACGCGTTCGAAGGCGAGCTCTTCATAAATCCCGATACCCCAACCGACGTCGATGTAGCAAACTACGTCGCACAACTGTTCCCTAACTTTGACGAGAGTGAGATTGCAGCCACTGTGTCACAATATGAAGGACTCGGTACGGGTCTTTTCCAAGTCACGGCGATTATGGGTGAATGTAAGTAAAAACATGGGAATCATACTTATAACACAACTCATATCATCTATTCAGCGATATTTATTTGTCCTTCGTATTTCCTTCAAGAAGCCTTTGGCGATCACGGCTTCAAAGTGAGTTCTCAGTCCAAAAAATAAAGAGTAAATGCATTTACATTCTCTGAATGCATAGGCTGAATTTGCAGTTCCTCCCGCCATCCACGGAAACGATGTCGCTTATTATTACATTTCAACGTATGTTTTTTTCACCTCTGCTCTTGCTTTTATGGTCCTAGAATTGTCGATTTCAGCAATGGACCGCCCCTTTTCAACAACACCGATTTCATCAAAGCATTCGCGCAAATTTTTACAGACTTTGCTATATCGCTAGACCCCAACGATAAGGTGTCTTCTACCATCACTCCTGCCTGGGGACGCTGGGAGGGCCAGACAGAGATGCTTTTCAACAGGACCGAGAGCGGCTTGCCAGACGTTCGTGCAATCCAAACATCTAGTGCCTTGCTGGAGCGATGCCAGTGAGTTCATTACTCAGCTAATCATAACCTTGGTGCTAAATCCATATAGATTCTGGAGGAGCGTCAGTGCCTCGACTAGCCAGTGATGAGGCGGGTTTTAGTGCATCCTGACCGTGGACGTCTTCGTACAAAGTCACACACAATGTATTACTTTGTAGTGTTACGTGACTAGACAGCAGCTATATAGTTTCAAAAAACGTGGAAAAAGAATGTAACATCCTATTAAATATCTCAAAAGAATGACGACAGCGTCCAAATCACAAATAATAGGCTCAAAGCGCCCATATTTGGCGTCTTTGATCCAGGGCTGTTACTGACAAGAGGGACAGCAGACCCAATAGTTACGTTGATGCAATCGAGCAGGTATGAATCAATATTGAGAGGAAGGGGCGAGTCTTCTGTTCCTTCGGGCTCGAAGTCTGCAGTGTTGTTGTAGCCATCCAGCGTAAGTGCAACAGAACTTGCGCGATAGTATTGAACAGTCTGCTCAGGCTGAGGAAGAGCCGAGAATGAGTCGTTATATGGAGTTGCAAAGAATGAGGATGATGCGTTATTCAAATTGTAAGAGCAAGCGGCCTGGACCGCTTTGCTGAGGCTCGCGATGGTTGCGTTATCGGCCAGGATTCGAAAAGTTGTGTTAGAAGAGGCATCTGATATGATCGTGGCTGTAGCTAACGGACCGCCTGGGCGGCTGGTATTGTCAGGTCGTCCGTACTAAATAAGAAAAGGTTGTGTTTGAAAAGAAAACTGAGTCCAAACAAAGGAAATCATACCTCTGAAGTATGAAGATATTGGGCAGAACTAGATCCCCCAGTACCTCCCCAGGCGACAGGCCAAAAGACGAAGGGGAATCCACGCCCCGACACCCCTCTTCCCGTCACGCCGGGATATCCACTGCCGTACTGCCTCGAGACATGAGAAATAAGGTATTATTTTTGATTCGAATGCAAACGAAACACATACGAGGTTCCGTAAACTTCGTCTCTTGTTCCACCGCCAGAATCACGGCCTGAAAAAAGCTGACCGGCTGGGATAGGTTCGGATTTTCCACCTCCAGGACCATAAGCTACTGCAGATAATGCCGTTCCATCCACAATGATTGGGGTTTATTCGCCGTGACCACCACCCTTCCTTCGGTGCAGGCTCACTGCCTTTTTGTCAGATTGTCGTGAAAAGAAAGGGATAAGCATGCTGAAGCGGTGAACTCAAGTTCGAATTTGATGGGATATCCGCTGATGAAATAGCAAGGAATCAAGTATCCTGGTGAAGCAAAGAATGACATATCGTGTTTTTCGCA
>JABAJV010000071.1:0-42067 GCA_018854895.1 Tricholoma furcatifolium
CTCGTAGCTCGATACAATGATGTTACACTGACAGCATTCAATCCACGGTAATCCAAAAGCAAAGAAAAAAGGACTAAGAATCGGAGGGAAGAAACTTGGAGGGCAAAAAGCCAATTCGCATGTCAAACCTAATTATTCGTTCAGTCAAGAGACTCCCCATTGTGTGCCAACTTGTTTACAGTTCCGTTCGCTACGAGAATATTAGTACACATATGACCTTCCTAATGGCCGAGGAAGATGGGTTGACTTACGAATACCATACAGAACGTTCGGTAGACTTTCATCTAAGATCAGCTGGGTCATTTGATCGGGAGGAAGGCTGTCGTTCATGAGCGAAATGTAGTATGCAACAAGACCAGCAACTTGGGGTGTTGCCTGTTGTAGAATAGTGCCCTCGTCAATTCAATCACGATGAGTCCTAGCGCTGATTCGTACCATAGATGTTCCGGAATCGACATGCGTAGCCTGCAAGTAAGCGGATAGTCATTGCTAGAATAAGGTTAAGAGGGGATAAGG
The DNA here is from genome assembly GCA_018854895.1 of Tricholoma furcatifolium. Taxonomy (NCBI): domain Eukaryota; kingdom Fungi; phylum Basidiomycota; class Agaricomycetes; order Agaricales; family Tricholomataceae; genus Tricholoma; species Tricholoma furcatifolium. Next base: position 517 of record JABAJV010000071.1, read on the forward strand.
AGTTTACCGTATTGTTCCCAATCCAAGTACTGATGATATTCACACCAGGCGCAAAAATATCAACAACGGCACCATAGTTAGAGAACCCGGCCATAGTATCAGTGATGTCCGTCGCACCGACGGTTATAGCACTTGGCGCACGGGCGGGAGAGTTGTTTGATGCATCATGGCCGTCGTTCCCTGCCGCGACCTAAGTCCAAACGACTCTGAGGAGAAATCGAAATTCACAATCGCATTTGCACTTACGACGGTGGTGATGTTATTAGCAGTGAGCTACGTGGTTTGTATCCTTTCAGACACTAAATGCGGCATTTGGACAATATAAACATACTGCTGCTACGGCATCATCTAACGCTTGGACGACAGGGCCGCTGATTGAGATTGAGGCGACGGTAGCCATTTTCGTAATGTTAGCTTGTTGCGAGACGTAGTCCATCCCCGATACACTAAGATAGACTGTCAGATGAACTCGCACTAAAAGGATAAACACAGGTCTTACATGTCTGCAACGGCGCCATATCTACCATGCATATATTAGTATTCTGGATAAACCATAAGAGTAGGTAACTTAGTACCCATCATCGGCGAGAACTTTGACTGCGATGATGTTGGAGGATTTCGCGACACCAAACTGGGTCCCTGCAGCAATACCGCTAAAAGTGTAGTGTGAGTCCTTGCGAGTTGAACATAGAAAGGAACAACATACGCGCAGTGGGTACCGTGCCCGTTGTTGTCTACCGAAGCGTACCCGCCATAAGTGATGCCCCAACTCGCACGGCCACCGAAATCCTCCTGCATATCGGTGAGTCTCTATACTGCACAAGCTTGAGTATATATACTCACATGTTCGGTATTGACACCTTATCGAGGGGAGAAAACTTTGATCACTAACGAAGTAGACTGACTGACTGACAAGTGATACACACCCGTGTCTAAAAGTCGAAAGTTAGGAATATGTCCACGCGAAACAACAAGGGTACAAACCAATGATATAGATGTTCACATAGATTCCTGGATTATCGTGATACAGGAAATTATAATTGAGGGCACTAGAAGTTACACATCAGAACACTAACGTTCAGAGGAAAGAACCTAGACAAACTTGGGATCGGAACCAGCAAGGTCACCGACTCTGCTCAAGCGAGCCAGACCCCATGTAGCATCATGTCTATGAACACGATATATATATCAGCATACTTGGATAACATGGCTAGGATGGAATACAAACTCTTCGGTGTCGACCCCTTGCACGGCGTACATCAAGCCATCCTCAGAGATTACCTGAACGTCTGGGTTAGCACTCAACGCAGCAAGCTGGGCTGCACTGAGATATCCTAAGGTTGTGTTTCAGGAACCTAAAGACGATGAACATCAACTACAAGCCCTTACCGGCGAAACCATTGATCAAGGTCCACTGGTGGGTAGCAGTGATATTAGTAGCCGCGAGGAATGTCGATGCCAAGACCCCGGGCTTCAGCTGGACGATGTACTTTCCCGTCGTCGTCCCATTGAATTTCTGAACTTGGACAAGAGGGGAAGACAAAACTGGGAGAACGGACACAAAAATCGCGAGAATGAGGCTGCAAAAGACAAGCATCGTCGTTGAACTGTGTAGCGCGTGTCAGAGTTGAAGAAAAGATGCTGAATTCGATCCCAGTCGAAGACGCGCCTTTATAGAGAGTGCAGCAACGAATCCGATTTCAGATCCTGGCTTTCGTGTGGCATGGGTTGGCTAGAACGAACACATGAAGCCCGACCGTGAGCAGCTTTGTGGCTTGATACAAATTTCTGAATGAATGTTTAGTGGACAGCGGCCAAATTTCGCGTCCACCAGTGCCATCCCTCTAATACATTGATAGGCAAAGAAGCACTTAGACTGCTGCAAATTGACAATAAGTTCACGCAATACATGAACAGGTGGACAATGCGTACCGAATCTAGACAAAGAAATGAATGGCGCAATCCAACTAGCGTCCTCCTAGATGCCTGTTTATAAACAAAGTCGAGAACGGAGGGTTCTTTCTTTCGTAACACCTCCGCCAAGCATTTTCTTCGAGCGCAGAGGGTAGGTGGTCACGAATCTCTTTTTAGATAAACAATTCCTCCAAGTGTCCGTCTCAAATGACCATGTGTCGCAATGCTAGGCCAGGTAAGGTTGGTTCCTCCAGCTTAAATGATCAGAACCACAAAATTTCATGAGGCGATAGCACGGGTAGGTCGTTGAGTGGCTTTGTGGCTGGATGGGCCCGGGCGTTGAGTGGACATCCGGGAGAAAATCGCGTCCCCAGTAGTTTCGATTGCTTTGAGGACAAGGTGTGAAGAGGTCAAAGGCAGTAGGCAGTTCTGAACCTATCCAATAGTAGTCTAGCCCCCACAATTTACATTCAGTCAGAGCCCGACTCGGACAGCTCACAAACAGTAAATGTTAAGCCATTTGGTCGTTATTGTGCAGGAGATCCTTCATCTGCTCGAAATTAAACCGTAAGTTCGTGGAATATATAAATCATGTGGACAAAGAGTAGTACTTGCAGTCTTCAAGCATTGAACTTGTAAGCTCGTAATGCGGATAGTGGCTGCTGAAGTAAATTGAAACAGACAGCGTTCTAGTTCAAGTATACACGGATTGTATGTGTAGACGATGCTATTCGATCGCGCATAGAACGAAGTAGGAAAGCAAGGATGGATAGAACAAGTTACTCAAGTACTCAGGGTTGAGCCACGACTATCACGTGTCACGAAGACGATAAGATAAGATAAACCCAGATGGCGACTACACCAATGGAAAGAGTACAGCTACCTGAAAATATATTTTCAGTCTAACTTAAACCTTACTGCTGTATCGTAATCTTAAGCTTTCTCAAGGTTTTTCAGGTCACCTGAAAATCTGTACTTTCCGGTGTGAGTCGCGCCCGCAAGTTAGACACCCCAGTGAGAGCGCCAGAGTCACCCGAAGCCGTCTTACATTGCATCTACCAGCAGATGCCATACGACAGTCATCCTTTGGCCTATAAGCAGGATACAGTACTATAGTAGGAGGATGACCACGCCGACGTTGAACGTCAATACACAATACGTTCTTGGTGAGCAAAACGATATCGATGGATGCCATTGTGAAATATATAAATACATGTATGTACAAATGCAAAACCCAGACCAAACTCTCGCTTGCCTGAAGATGTTGATGAAGCACCGTAGCGTTTAGCGCCACTTAACGCCCCATATGCGTTAAATGCGGAAAAGAGAACCCTGCAGGTCTCAGTCAGTCCATTCATTACCAGTACCCCTCAACTCATTCACTCATTCTTAACCCTCTCATACCCCTTCCCACCCGCGCCTGCGCCCCATCCAAACCAACTCGCCCTCTGGCCCTGCGGCACAGCGTGTCCCTCCCCCTCACCAAGGTCGTACCCCTCAACATCACTCGGCACCTCGACCTCTTCAAACTTCCCCGACGAATTCGTGCGTTCCCTCAGACCCGGCGCGGACGCAGGGCGCGACGTCGACGTGCTCCCCTGTGTGCGTGGGATCGTCGACTCCAGCGAAGCAAGCTCTGCCTCGAGCTGGCGGCGGCGATTGAGGAGGGCCTGGGCACTATCGGGTGTCGATGCCGAGGTGGTTGTGGATGAGGATGAGGATGTCGCAGGGGCACGGGGAGGAGCAGGAGCGGTGGGAGCTACGGTGCGGAGGAGCGCAGCACCAGACGCCAACACGCTCGGTCCGTACGAACGCCACAAGGTCGCCGCAAGCTGCGCCGGGCCCGACATGGGATCGGCGAGTGTCGGCGGGGGCTGCGGTGTCCCTGCACTTGTCGATGGCTGCTGCTGCTGTTGGAGGGAAGACGCAGCGGCGTCCCATAGCGCCCTGAACCGCTCCTGGATAAACGCATACGCCTGTGCGCGCAGCGACGCAAGTGTCGCATCGATCTGTGTCTCGTGACTGTGGAAGAACGGCTGGAGATGTGCAGTGTAAATGTACGATGCGCCCTTTGTTTGAGGAAGCACTAAATAGAGCAAGAATAAGGACTTGAGGGTGTAGTAGAGTGGGATCCTATCGATGGTGTCAGATGGTATCAGGTGCACGTATGTCATGCGTACCACGAGACAGCCCACTCTGCGAGATATTCAACGCCAATGATGCACCCGAGCACAGACCAGTACATCAGCCACCTTTCCAGCTCTTCTTCCGACGCTGGTCGTTGATTCAGAGTCTTGTACGACGCATAGGCTGGATACAGAAAGGCTGTCGCCGAGCTTCGGAGGATACGTTAGATTATGGGACGGGATGTTGATAATATGAATAAATGGACTACCTAACGATGCGGGAGGTGAGATAGAAGAGCATCGAGACCGGGCAAAGGACGTAGGAAGGAACTGCCTTGCCTGCGGGGAACTGCACTTGAGCTGACGTAACAGCACGTGCTCTTGAACTCGAACCAGCCTCGCGATTTGCGCATTGAAGGGAAGGAAAAATAGAATAAGGTCATATTAACTAATTGGCGACCAAAGCGCTTGAAGGACGAGGCAATGATGATGTTGAGATGTTGAAAGCTATGGTCTTGCAGAGGGAGAGTCAGGGCGTAGGGAACGACTTACGAGTGGTAAGATATAAAGCAGGGTTAAATGAGTGAGTGCTTTTTCTTTCTATTCTAAATTTCTGACACTTTTCGCGTTTATATCCCAACACTCATGCCACTACTCCGTCGCCCGTTCTTCTACTTGCATGAAACACAGATAGATATGCCTTTCAGTGCATCGCTCCGCACGCGGATGCATGCGTTTATTCAGACGAGGTTCCATGCTCTCAGTGAGATACAACTGCGCCTGCTCCTTCACTCCTCGGCCCAGTCCGTGCGGAGTCCCCCATTCCTGACTTCCATCCCTCTCCTCCAACCACACCACCTCTATGACGCCGACCCACCAACCCTGCCTTTCACGCTCCATCTTACTATGAGAGCCGTCATCATCTCGTCCCAGCTCTCGCCGATTACGCCGTAGCTGCAAATAACGAGTTCCTTAAGATACCGACGGGTCCATGAGGTAGAAACCGACCGAGCACGAAAAGGCAGATGTAACGTCGGCCCTTTGGGAGGGATCGAAATATGCAATCTAGATGCGGACTCGGAGACAGAGGAGGCACGCTGAAGTCTGCATGAGTCATAGGCGGAAAAGTTTTTGATATCTCATTTCTTCTCAACAGGAAGAACACCCGTGTCGGTATCGGCCCAGTCCAGATGCAGGGACGTCTGTACCTACGGCATATGGATGCGGAGTACGGCATTCGGATTCTTCATGCCAGTGAAAGCGCGCGGAAGGGGTAGGATAGTATGATAGGCTGAAGACGAGGAGGCCTCTTGGGGAAGATGGGAACGCGCTGAAGGGGGCAGCATTGCTGTGAGGCTGACGGTGGAGGAGAGGAGTCAGTGTCTGCATTCCTTGATTTGACAGAATCGTCACTCAGCTACGTACGCAGTTGTGGTTGGAGTTGGAACGAAGGGGCCAAAGACGAATACACCACGTGCAGAGAGACATGATGAGCGTCGGTTATTCGGGATCCTGTTGCGGTGTTGACAAAGTCGTAGTCAGCTGGACGCTTGTATTAATATTCATGAGTGATGCAGTGAGAATGGTACAGCTAAACTTTCAAACAAGCGATGTAACTTTTAAGTACCCCACCAGAGCTGGGAGACGTATACAGCTTTTCATAAATCCGAGGGGTAAGGGCTTGAGGCTTTTAGAGAAAGTCCAAGTGTTTATAGCATGTCATCAAGAATTGTACGCGGGTAGAACAAGTCAAGTCAATTTGAGTGATGTAGTTGAAGACATGATATATCAGAATACAAGTACATGGTTACCAACCAGTTGAATGCTTGGAGCTAAGGGGGAGGGGGGGGGGACAAAAGAGCAAAAATTGATATAGAAAACAGAACCTTGAAAACTGTGTAGATGGGCTTAGATTGGATAGGCCCTCTCCAATTCCCATGAAAGGAATAAGTAGTCCCCGCCCCGTCCCTCATTGATATCCTTGGTGTGATTCGAGCCAACTACTCCAACGTACTTCCCACGAAGCAGCCTGAGGCTGGTTATGCACAAATTGTCCCCAGGCAGTTGGACAGGAATGAGGTATCGGAATTTTCCATGTGCGCCTTTAGCGAGATCGTCGTACCGGTAGTCCTTGTCGGACGTAATGACCAAATCGACGCGGTTGATCGCCTCCGCGACCTGAGTTGTTGTCTCCGCAACGAGCCAAACGTATCTTGTATGACCCAAGACTGTCAGTATTTTTGTCCTCTTCAATAGTAAGTAAAAAAGACTGACTTTCCACCCATATTATAATTGACATCGTCGCTACCCCCCCAGAACTCCCGGATGCGATTAGCAGGAGCCTGAGTCTCACGATCACCGTACACAACCTAGAAGAATGTAAATGCAAAAGCATCGTTGAACATCAGAAGCATACCTTGATCCTTTTGACGAAGTTCTTAGGAACCAGCACCAAGTCCACAACCACCTCTTCCTCCAGTTCGTCATTCGTCAAAGGAATGCTCGTTGTGCGAAACGTGGTTTCTGCAACACTCATTCCAGGGCCCTTAAAATTGCGCTGGTAGAGGCATAGCCTGCTGTGAGGGCCGACGGTATCTAGTGCGAGCGAACAACTCAGTATACGTTCTGACATGTAGTGAAAAATACACTTGCATGTACGTTCCTCTGTTCTGGTATAAGTGATGCTTGTTTCCTGCTGCGTACGAATGGTATTCTGGAGCATATCGTCGATCTCTTTGCTCGACGAGTGTCCGGCACCAACGCTAGCTGAGACAGGACCATACGATGCCCCGACCTGGACATCGATCTTATCCTCTTCATGTAGCTTCTTGGCGTGGGATGCGACACTCTCGTTAAACTCAGTAGAGGTGTACGACCCAGATTCGGTGAAGGTGTATTTATGTTCGATTGAACCTAGGGGAAAGATGAGTCTGAGGACTGGTCCAGTAAAGCTCAGAGAGAAAGTCGTACCCTCGTTTCCAGAGTTGTCGTAGTCAAAGATAAGTCTCCAAAGCAACCTAGCCTTGATTGGGAAGGCGACAGTCTGAGACATGGTCGAAAGAGATAAGTAAGGAGTAGGCAAGGATGAAGGCGAAAAACTGGTTGCAATTAGCGTCGTCCTGCCTCAACCTATATAGCAGCAGGTGCTCAGCGCTCAACATTCAAAGTCCGAGCAATATTTTCCGAGTTAACCAGAAATACGAGCCTGAAATCGCCCAAGTCGCTCTTGAATCATGACGGCAGGAAAACACGACTGACCAAACTTCAATACTGTCATTCCCAACTTGTGCTAGCGCAACCCCAGATAAATATGACCAGTGCCATCCGGAGGATGCGTTCTCCGAGCGCCTGAAAGTAGTTAGATGAACTACAATTCAAAACCGTGAGGACGACATGTCATTCTGGATACCAATCGATCCCAACACATGTTCGTTTTCTGATCTATGGCTCGTCTTGAGTAGGCTAACTGCATAGTAGACGTATTAACAGAGAGCGTTTGTGCTGAGTGCCCGTATGGTGCAGCAGGATCTGAGTCCAGAACAACCTAGCGCTCGGAGGCTGAATGAATCTGCTTATAGTTCGAGAACCGTATATGTTTCCTTTCTCCCCAGGCGGTTAGTTCAGGTTTTGATATTCTCAATGCATAATGCATTTCTTTTTACCCGAAATGCCACTATTGCAGACATCTCACGGTGATTCCCAACTTGTGCTAGCGCAACCCCAGATAAATATGACCAGTGCCATCCGGAGGATGCGTTCTCCGAGCGCCTGAAAGTAGTTAGATGAACTACAATTCAAAACCGTGAGGACGACATGTCATTCTGGATACCAATCGATCCCAACACATGTTCGTTTTCTGATCTATGGCTCGTCTTGAGTAGGCTAACTGCATAGTAGACGTATTAACAGAGAGCGTTTGTGCTGAGTGCCCGTATGGTGCAGCAGGATCTGAGTCCAGAACAACCTAGCGCTCGGAGGCTGAATGAATCTGCTTATAGTTCGAGAACCGTATATGTTTCCTTTCTCCCCAGGCGGTTAGTTCAGGTTTTGATATTCTCAATGCATAATGCATTTCTTTTTACCCGAAATGCCACTATTGCAGACATCTCACGGTGATTCCCAACTTGTGCTAGCGCAACCTTGGATAAATATGACCAGTGTCATCCGGAGGATGCGTTCTCCGAGCGCCTGAAAGTAGTTAGTAGATGAACTACAATTCAAAACCGTGAGGACAACATGTCATTCTGGATGCCAATCGATCCCAACACATGTTCGTTTTCTGATCGATGGCTCGTCTTGAGTAAGCTAACTGAATAGTAGACGTATTAACACAGAGAGCGTTTGTGCTGAGTGCCCGTATGGTGCAGCAGGATCTGAGTCCAGAACAACCTAGCACTCGGAGGCCGAATGAATCTGCTTATAGTTCGAGAACCGTATATGTTTCCTTTCTCCCCAGGCCATTAGTTCAGGTTTTGATATTCTCAATGCATAATGCTTTTCTTCTTATCCGAAATGCCACCATTGCAGACATTGAGACACTGATAACACCCTGAGATGAGGACCGTGCGCTGGCAGTGAAGGTGATTAAGGCATACAATAATAGAAAATATAGATAAATGCGTACCTGTGCAGGTAACAGACGACACATTAGAGACTCAGAGCTATAGCTCTAGGCATCGTGGAGCGGTCAGATAAGATGGTGCAACAAAAACGTAATTCCATACTCTTCAATTTCATACTCCGACAACGACGTCCTTTCACTGGATAGCAGTCTCATTCTCCTGAATTTTCCACTGCCACCTCTGACGCTTGCACACCATTCCCTGTAGTTGGAGAGACTGATGATTGTAGATAGCGCCCTGCGGCCTTGAGGCTTCTGACGCACTTGGCTAGTAAGTATTCTATTCCCACAGTTTTGTCATGGCGTCCATTGATTTGAAGTTTCCATCATATTACTCACCAGTGTTGTACTGCAGTAAATGATAGGACCCGGCTGTTCGTGCGCGGACCGTTGCCGGTTTCTTCTACAATAAGGAATCAGAAGGGCAATTCGGAAATGTTGCAATTGCATTTTCAATATACTTACGTACATTCAAGTTGTCGACCAGTTAAAGCTTTGTGCGTTGAAACCATTTCATTTTTAGACGCTATCCTGACAACTTCTCGTTATCTGAGGTCAACACGAATCACGAGTTTACCACTACTCGCGGGTAATGGATAATTCGGGCATCTTAGACGGCTGCACCTGCACATTAATGCTACAAAGTCCTCTAGCTTTTTATGGGATGAGCCGGGAGGCCTCAGGCAGGTGTCTCGTAGAAGATGGCTATAACTGGAAGGCCCTTAGTTTGATATTCCTATCTCCTCCCCACCTCCAGTCCCAGGATGCTGCTGTCTTTTCCTTTTGCTGCCCTACTTGTGGTACCTTTTGTCAATGGAGAGTATGTGTTTCATCTGATTTGCACCCTTGAATTTGGATCACTGAGTATTTTTGCAGGAAATGCGGCTCTACGCGAACTCCAGAGCAAATCGCCCTCATGAGAGCGGACTTTTCTAATTACTCGACAGTTCAAAATGCTTCGGAGGTTTTTGCACCTGCCGCAACGAAAAATCTCAAGGTGCGACTCGGACAGATCTATGACGTTCTTCAGCCCTCCAATTCATACTCAACGCTGAATGACGAGTAGGTTTACTTCCACAACATCTACGAAAACAAATTCAAGTCTGGTGGATATATTGAGTACGTCACTCCTTGCAAGTTGCGGTCTAAACTCACCCCTGCGCATAACAGAGACACTGTCATACAAGAGCAAATCAAAGTTCTTAATACTGGCTTCAAGAATATGAATATCCGGTGGACTTTGGCAGGGACTACTCATGAAGAGAACAGTGATTGGTGGAAGAACGTCCTTCAAGATAGCCCAAAAGAGCTTGCTATGAAAAAAAAGCTCCGTCAAGGTGGCGTAGCTGACCTCAATGTGTACACCGTTCGGTACGTTGTAATGATCAAGTTATAGCGACCTTGCGGACTAAAACAACTGGCACATCAGACTTAAACCCAAGGATCATGGATTCGCCACCTTCCCTATTGAATATGGAAGTGTCGCTAATGGTAAAATACTTGATGGTGTTGTTATTAACTTTGGTACTGTTCCTGGAGGCTCTGTTTCAGGCGCTAATAAGGGCCACGTAAGTGTATCACCTTTGATTGCTTCAAACCCCTGGTTTTCAAGTCATCATTCTAATTCAGACGTTAATCCATGAAGCTGGTCACTGGGTCGGTCTCTTTCATACCTTCGAGAATGGATGTACCCCTCCAGGTGACGACATTGCCGATACACCCTATGAAGAGCTACCTAGCTACGATTGCATCACTAAGAAAAGCTCCTGTCCTAATGAAACAGGAAATAATCCTATTCGTGAGTGATACACGTTATATTCATCGACATGACTCGTGATTCAATGATTTCTTGTGCATTGGCAGATAACTATATGGATTACACTCCGGACGCCTGTACAAATCAGTTTACTCACGATCAAGGCACCCGTATTACACAGCAACTTAAGCAGTATCGCAAGGTGTAACAAACCCGTTACCCAATGACCCCGGGGCCGTGTTGCTGTTGGAATTTCGGACGTTCATTATCTACGTATCTATGCGATTCATAAGAGGAGGAAGCGATCTAACGAATGTATACCAAGATTTTCGGTGATCAAGTGACATGCGATACGAAACCCTTCTCATGGATACAATGATGAGGATAGGCGTGAGCATGATACTGCCGAAGTTTTCTAGCTTGCTAACCTGCTGACATCGAGATACCGTCTTCCATCAGACTAGTTCATGATCAGCAAATCTTTGATTTTGGCCTCGACTAAGAAATACTGCTTAATTGTAAACCAAAATTGGAGCCGGAAGGAGGAAAGCACCTGAGGCGTGAGGGTAAGGTGCCCACGTTCCCCTGTATACAGGAACTATGCCATTCCAAGCGAATTTTTCGCAATTCACATCTGGGAGGAGAGGCGTGAATAGCACAGCACAAGCGTCAGCAGACCTTGATGATCGACTCATGTTCATTGTTAGTGGCGCGATTACAATCACGTTGGGTCGTTTGTACGAAGTTCGTGATTTCTTTACTGACGTCTAAAATGTAACAGTGAAATATACCCTGTGGAATCAACCGAACTCTATTCAATAGACATATGCAAACGGAAGGTTGGGATTTTGTTTATGAAACACCGCTGATCATCTCAGAGACAATATGACAGACTGAATGTGACGTTGACTTCCTATCCTTACGAAGGCTAGTTTGGTCTCAGCAGCCGTTGTCCAGTATAGACTGCCTGGGAACACCGGACCACCAAATGCAGGATATTAGTGGACTACCTGTCTTGAGGGTGGCTGAGCTCACCATAGTGTTTAAAGATGAGCACAGTATGATCAGACCGAATGCTATTGCGTATTAGGTGTCAGAATGACGGTGCTTACAACCCCATCTCACAGGAACCAAAAGATATCACAAAGGCAATGAATTACGACATGCTCAAGAGGCCACGGGTTCATTACAGGAGGTATGGAAGGTTCTGGGAGCTCGGATGCATTTAGTGTCTATGTTGATTCCGCGTTAAACCCTCAGACCTCATGCCTCAGTCTCTGGGTGTCGACGTCGACGTTTAGGAATGTGGCGCGCGGATATTTCCGACCTGCCCCTTTTTCATTATCCAGACGGGATATAAAGAGTGCATCCTCTAACTTCGCAGCGCTTCAAGCCCTTCACTCAACTATTCCAAAGATGTCTGAACCTAAACTCATTGTCTACAAGCCCTTCGGTGTTCCAACCGAGAAGGATGTGTTTGACGATGTCAAAACCCGTAACCAATTTTGTTATACGGAAAGTCACTATTTCATAGCTCACTCCTTGATTATAGACAGCCTCTGGCCAGTCACCCCGTCACTCCCAAAGCTCGTCGAACTTGCCATTTTCACTTACGATGCCCCGGGCGCGAATGGAATCAATGGTATTGAAGCCGTCTACGAGGTCAACATTGGAGGACCACTCGTTTACACGAAGCATGGCGAATTGTCTGGCAAGCGGAACATCATTGACATCGGTAGGCTGAATACCTTCTGACTGACTTGTGTTTCTAAAGAGTCGTTTTTGCATTTCACAGTTTCTAAGGATATCGCCGATATCATTGCCACAGTGGTCAAGGAGAACCTCACTCTCGTGGCTTTAACCTTTGTATTTTCCGACGGTTCCAAGCAGGGTTTGTCGAATTCTTTGTATCCTGGTGTGCTGCGGATCGTATTGACCAAATGTGTAAGGGCCCCTCCCACCTATATCCCTTCCACCCCAGGACTTGACCGAAGTATCTGCTTCTGGTGTGACGGTCGGATTCTACGGATCGCTAAACGAGAAAGGTATGGTTAAATTTGGTATATGAAAAGTTTTGTACTGAATTCCGATAGATTTGCGCATTAGTAGCCTTGGCGTTTATGCGAGGGAAGGGCTTCTCTAGTAGCCGTTGAACCCCAAAGATTTTGCGCGAGCGATTTACAAAGACCTTATAAGCAACCTGTATCAGAAAGAAACCGAAATCGTAACACATCTGTTGTTTTGCCCGAGTCATTGAGTCGTGAATCTAATTACACAATGCACCCCAGAATAAATGAGTCACTCATCCCCAATCTGTACATTGTTTTTAAATAACACAGACTGCCACTCAGTGATAGATGGATGTGTCGGATGCGATGCGGGAACCAGAACTACGCTCTACACCACATCGCTTTAACCTTCACAAGCCCACTCCTTACCCGCCATACTGCCTGGCACGATGTGTCCCCTAGATCAGACCCTTCCACTACAGAGTCAGTATTGTTCCTACAAACATCTCGACGTCAGTAAGCACCTTGGACTCAAATCACGAAGCTTGACTTACCATGCAGCGGACAATGCCGATTGACAAAAGATAAGATAAGATAAGAAAAACCATCACAAAGTCCACGTTTCTTTTCCAAATTCTTGCTCTATCCCTACCACCATTCTACCACCTCAAATCTATCATTTTATTCCAGTCATGCGATACTATTTTGTCTACCTGCCTTTGTGCCGTATAAGGAGTAAGTCAACGAACAGCATTGGAAGTGGAGCTGGAAACGTCGTTGATGGATTAGTCGGTGTATCGTTTAGTCTCGCGGTACGTGCATCCTCTCTTGCCATTCAACTGATAGCTTCCAACACCATCGATCGGATACATTTTTACCACTACACCTCAAGTCCCTCTCCCTACAGCGGGGACATTGCAAACATTCGCTGATTCTGTATCCACTGCTCGTACCCAGCTGTCCCTTCTTCATAGGTGACGCTTTGTTAGGGTAGGTATTAAGCTACTTCATGTCGCATTTCCCATCACAAAATTCGAGTTACGTCCGTGTACGAGTTGTGTTGTGTCGGCTGCCCGTCAACCACATCCAGTCAAAGCCCAAGCCATTCCTCCTCCACAACGAATCCCCGGTCCAATCTACCAGTGAATCCAGTTGGTACTTTTTATCTTCTTCGTCAGTGATGTAAGAGGAAGAGGGAGTTGGACACTGCAAAGGGATTGCTTGACGTCGTGTCTAACGTCTAGATGTATGTTTTCACTCTAGTCTCATGCCAATATCGTCTGCCTTCTGTCTTCAACTCTCATCGTTGTTCTTGGTCGATCCCAAATTCATCTCGAAATCCATCCACTTAAAGCCAGTCTTCCTTATCTGTGGGCATAAAAAAACAGTGATACTTCTGCCGTACGTGTACCTGTATCTGCTACATCAATGAACGACTCTGGCACTGCTTCATCCCCCGGCGGTCTCCCAAGTCTCGAGCCCTATGCCCCAGTCCTCGTCGTACTCTTCGTTTCAGCGCTGTCATTGCAACTAGATCCCAGGCGTAGACATACCATAAACATAGTCATTGTTTCCCTATCAAGCGTTTTCAACGGTCTCTATGTAAGCTTTTCTCCGACTCAAATATGCCAACATCTGACGGACAAAATAGAACCGATATTCGAGTTCAGATGTGGTTCCTGTGTTCCTGTTAGATACCGTCTGTCGATGCTACACATGATCAATGTGCGTTACAATCGACATACCAGGTCTGACAGGGATAATAGCATTCCTTAACTCAAAACCATTACTGTCCTTCTCAGGGGTCACGAGTCTGCCGCGAGGCATGAAATTTCTGCCTCATCTACAGGAACATGCTGCGCATCGAGGTCCAGGACTGCGATTCTCCACATTTCTGTATTCAAATATGTTTGGAACTAATCATATATGGTCCAGCGTTTGAAGATTCAGGGTGTATTATGGTTTGCCACCACCATGGTTTCAGTCACTTCAAATACTAACGTATCCCGGTGAGTCGTTCCTCAGCATTCCCCTCAGAGTCCGCAATGACATGCGAAAGCCACGGCTTCGTATTAGGGCGATGAATAGAAGTGCATATCATATCACCTCCGCATGAAAAGCTAATATAAAGTGTATTTTCGTCCCAAGTATAGGATGCCAAAGGTGAGTTGCCTGTATCGTTATCTTGAATGCTATGAAAACCCCCCTTATCAGCTCATTAGCTCTCGTTTTGAGAGTGGTTTGTTGCGATAGAAAGTGCTAATCCCATGCGATGTTGCAGCTCAAGTGAGCTGGATGAGCTGCTGTGAACGCATTTTCAAGGTCAATTTCAATTTCTTGGCATAGGTACAATTCTCGCGTTCACTTGGCAGTGCAGACTCCAAATTCTGAGAAATCACAAGCGGCGCAGGTCGGTTGAACCAGATATCGTAAATGATATGCAATGCTCGGCACCTGCGGCTTCAGACTTTGAGCTCCACAGAACTACAGCGTCTATCAGCATAGTAGGATGTGCGTCTCACGCATGCCACGGAATTTTGTCACTCTAACTCGACATGGAAGGTCTCATTCGGTCTACGGGCCCTCTACCAAACTTGTCTTCTATATAATGTCCTCCCTAGGTTATCTCAAGGCATTGTCAACGTCTCACATTCCGTTCATTTAAAGTAACCTCCCACCTACAGCATTATCATGTCTGGCGAAGGCAAAGGCACGGGCGACGATTTCGACCCAGTAAAGCGTACCGCAGAAATCTCGTGGAACATTCGGGAGGCCCTGCGCGCTGCGTTGCCTGCTCCCCAGGAACAGTTCTTCACCGTCATGGTACCAGGCAAAGTTGTTAACTTCGAGGTATTTCAAGACATTTGCCATTTACTGATGTCTGATGGTATGTTTAGGATTACTCTCGGGGTTTTGACCAGGATGGAAAGCTCACTGCGCCTATTTTACCCACTGTCACTGAGCTCAACCAGGCTATCCTATGCGATGATATGCCTGCCTTGTCGCCGGTCCAACTGGGTCCAACTGGAAAGTCTGTTGCTCGCAGTTACGACGCGGCGATCAGTAAGCTCGTCCCTGCTGGTACGTTGTTATCGTCAGGCTGCAATGTATTGTCTTGCTAATTGCCACGCCCTGGTAGGAACCACCGTCGGTGTCGATGTTAAAGATGAAACCAACCTTACCGAGGACGAAATTCGATATACGAAAGCTATGGACTGGCTCACCTGGGGCGACCCAAAGAACAAGGGTAGAACCCGTGTAGAAGTGTACACTGAAAAACAACGGGCATACACAGAGGTTGTTGAGCAGAAGACCAAAGCTTTCAATAACGCCTTGAGTCTCGTTAAAGAGGATCCGCGCAACACCGATCTCGACGGCCAGCGTGCATCCTACGATGTCTGGGTCAGCGAGCATGCGCGTTCATTCCGCAACCTCATGCAGGGAGCATACATGGACTGGGTCGTCACTGGCAAGAAGGAAGAGGTTGAATACTATTTCTCTATTGTTGATCGCGATTCTGCAATGGCACGTGTCGAAGCTAGCAAGGTATGTCGACTTTCTACCAAGTCGTCCCTAGTTGATTGTACTGATTGGCATGCACATAGGCCGCGATGAGAGCCTCTACTGTTCAGGATACCGACGGCTCTGTAGAGTACCAGAAAGTGCGCCTAGAGCCTTCTGATTGGTACGTTTGAGTCTATTACCGTGTAGCCCTTTCTAAGATGTATAAATAAGGGCTATCAAGGCAAAAAGAAAGGCACTCAGCGGCAAGAACCAGACACGCACCGTGGAATGGTACACCTGGGAAATCACGCGCCTCCAGAGAATGAATGGCATGCTTACCGCTCTCAAAAATGTATGAGGACCTCAACCTCTATGTTGATTTGTTGGCTCTGGCCCTAACCGAACCTTGACTGACTGTAGAAAGAACCTATCACCCTTCCTACGCCACCCGGTCCACCAACTGAACAGGAAAAGGCGCTGAATGCTGCAATGTCAGTATTTATCGACAAGCGCGAAGCACGACGTGCCGCATTCGCTGACAAGTAAGCACGTGCATCAGTTCCTTACACCAGTCGATATTTCTTTTCTCTTTTTTCTAGAGACCTGGGGGAGGACAAGAAGAAGGAGGCAGACGATGCGTACAAAGAGGCTCGTCGAAAGGTGCAGGAAGAGCAGGCAAAACTGGGCAAGGCCAACATCCAGAGCATCAACACCTCCAGCGTCATCGCACAGGACGAGCTGTACAACAGTTTCCAAGGCGATTCCGGGCTCGCAGCAACCGAGATTACTAATAACACCAGCCTCATCGAGCAATACGAGAAGGAGCGTAGTGCATTGCTTGCGAAATCTGGCGGCGGTGGGGGCGGATCGCTATTGGATGACCTTAGTGAGGAGGCTGGGGTACCCAAAGCCCAGCCGGACCCAGCAAACGTGAACCAGCGGGCGAATGATGACGAGGACTATTTCACTGCTATCACGGTCGAAATTGCGTCTTCGAGCTCTACGGATAAATCTAAGTCCCACGCATCTACCACTTCCTTTGGCGCAAGCGTCGGGTGGGGATTCTGGTGGAATGCAAGCGCTCACGGCTCTACCTCTAAAGCGTCCTCTGAAACGGAGTCCCATATGGCAAAGAACGAATGTAAGATTTCGTTTGAATGTATGCGTGTTGATATTCAGCGCAGCTGGCTTCGCTCTGAGCTGTTCTATGACTCTGACCTTAAAACGGGCGAGAACGAATTGTGAGTACGACGCATATATTTGTAAATTGTGGACGGCCAAGCTCATCCAATTGTTATTCAGCATCTCTCCGGGTTTTGGACGCCTGCGTGAACTGATGGAAGGCCAAAGCCCTGGGTCGAGTCCTGAGGCTGTCGAGAGGGAGCTGGAGCGCTACAGCACGTTCCCGATGTATCCCACAGGTATGCTTCGATATGTCTGGCTTGTTGTGCAACAATCAGGAGCTGACTGGCGACCTTTCAGCCTTCCTTCTAGCCGCGAACGTCATACTGGAGCTCACGGGGGAGACAACCGACATTCAGACGTCTTTTCAGCAGAGCTCTGTTTCGGGCGGTGGGAGTTTTGGGTACGGGCCCTTCCGTGTTTCGTCGAGTCATTCAAGGAGTGATTCTTCTGCGGAGGCAACATGCGAGGCTACCGCAGATGGGTGTCGGTATGTTATGTATGTGTCTGATTGAAAGCAGAGGGTGACTGACTCTTCTCTAGTATCAGTATCAAGTCCCCTCAGATTATTGGCTGGGTGTCGCAGATGGTTCCGGCTCTTCCTCGTCTGAGAAACCAACCAGTTCCCGCATAGTAGTAGTAGAAGCGGTAACCAAACTTTCCAAGTCCACAAACATTGAATTAAATGCATGCACATACGAAGTATTGTCAGACTGTGAACACCCTGAACAAGTAGCGTTCTTCCTTTAAGCAGTGATGTTGGCCGTAGAATGGAACCAACCAACAACGAAGTCCATCATAACAACACTTTTGGGAGATCAACAGCACATAGGGAAAAGCTGGCGGTCATAAAAAGATAATGGGTCATTGACTGCAACTGAACTCACTTCGTTCAGACAGCATTCTGACAGACTCGCTTGGACTCCTATCGGCGTTATGACTCCTCAGCCTCCCATTCCCGTGAACAAGCTCTTCCTCTTCTCTTTCCCAGCACGCCATCCTCATCCCTAACTTTGTTTCACCATATTGAAGCCCTCAATCAGCACGTCATGAAGCTCGAAATTTCCCCAGTTCCTTCCCCAGTCCAAAGGTCCTTAGAATTCCCACCATGCTCAAAACAGACGCTCCACATTCGCGAGTATTCCACGACTAAGACAAGGGCAAGGGTGGGGAGATGCAGTTGCCCCTGGTTCAGGTGAGCTATGCTTCGAGTTAGCGGTGGGTTGATGTTGGTCTGGCGTCATGATTGTGGGTTCAATAATACACGTTCCAATTTGAGTGCATGGTAACAATCCAGGTATGCCTGACTGTCGAAAACGGATGTGGGTGTGGGTGTGGGTGTGGGTGTGGGTGTGGGTGTGGGTGTGGGTGTGGGTTGTGGGCGCGGGTGTAAACAAGGAGGAACCTAGGGTTTGGAGGGCGATGCCAGATGGCAGCACACTGAAACTGAATCAACGCCATACGGATGCCGCAAGCTTGATAGGAGTTGAAGGAAAGGTAGCCTTGATTCTCGTGAACGATCCCTGCGCAGAGTGCCGTATGTTTGCTGACAATTCCTACTGCTGTTGGAGGGAAAAAGCAGCGAGACTCGGTAGTGGAAGAAGGGACTTGCACCATTTAGCGAGACAACACCGACATCGATGTACTAGCACTACGACGCGTAACCAGCTGGGTGTAGCGTCGAGAGCAAGAAAAGGATTGATGTCCATAAATGGACTTTGACGTGACGTTATAATCAGTTGACGTTCGTATCCACGTCCAAAGGTTCAAGCAATTCTGTTCCATCATGCTGCATTGAATTCGGTTGTTTGCTTTCTTCCTCCTCCACTACCTCCACCTTGCACAGGCATACACCCGAACTCATGTACTCAAATGATTTCTGACAACTTTTGTCATTAGGAGGAGCCATTTATCTCATTGGCAGAGTGGGCTAACATCGATACACGGACATCATCGATCATCCCTCAAGTGTGCAATGCTGCTGCCGAAGGTGGCAATACGGAAAAGCATAGGGCATCAGAACCCGAGCGAGACAAGGCTATGAATATGATACGGCAATGGTCATCAGGAAGGATGTAGGACTGGGACCATACGATTGTTAAAGTTTCAACTGGGAAAGAAGGTTCAAACGTTCAGCCATCAACTCTGCGTAGTCCAAGCTTTGGCGTAAATATGACACGGGCCAACCGCATGCTAGGGGATGTCTGCTCGGATTACATTCCTTCATTTGTTTCAAGTCGCGTCATCACCGTCAGGAGTTCTGAGGGCCCAAATTCTGTTAATACTCGGGTCCTTAGGCATCTATAGGAACATATTTGTGAACGTCAAAGCAGAGTACAATGGTTGATCTTGGTCCATCTTCTGAGTTATCCAAGTGCGTCATGGACCGGACCCGATGCGAAGCAACAGGGCACTCGGCAACATCGTTAGGGAGGACTTAAATGAGCAACATGGAATTAGACAGGATCACTGTGATTCAAGGGTGGGGCGATGGTGATAGGTTTGTGCAGCCTAGTGACTGCTGGGAATAGAAAAATGACAGGTTCACATCCATATGGCCTAACATCTGTATATCAAAGCCTGAGATGCGGAGAAACTTCGACACAATCTCAAGCAAGGCACAGAACGGCTTTTGCGGTCTACGAGGGTAAGTATAATGGTCGTTACAGAAATTATAGAATATGGCTATCGAATACTCACCAGAACTGATGAGGACTGTGTCAGCAGAGTGACTAGAACCACTTCTGGAATCTGATTTGAGTTTCGGTACATGCCAAGTTGGGAGCTGCAAGTTGAGACGCTTTTACCATTGTCAGACCTGTCAGACAAACTGCTGTAACACACCGAACGTTGAGAGGCCGCAGGACTGGAACTCTGATCGCATACATGCTGCGACTCGACTGCTAAGCGGGCGTGACGGGACTCCTGTCCTTTTCCCGAGAGAATCAGCGCCTGTTAACTTGCAGATGAACCATTTTGATAGAAGTGACACCGCCTTATGCTAATTGTAGTTACTGTGAGGATGTGGAGTTATGTTGAGTGCGGGAAAAGGTCAGGGGATAATATACGTCCGGACGTTCACTTGCACGTCGAGTCGTCGACTCGATTATGGCCTGTTCGTGCTGGTTAAAAATAAATAAATAATATTACCAAATGATAGCATCACAAAATCAGAGAACATTTTTTTGACTACATACTCACGTACGTCTTCACAACTCTTGTCGACATCTTCAAATTCATATTTTTATCTGAACTTTTCGCCTCACGAATTCTATATAAACTCTTGAAATGTGATGATTCCACATTCTACTCCGCTTCCTCTGCTCAATCTGAATGACTGTCACTACGGTTCGCTTCCAGCGACGTCCTGTCTCTGTCTCCATCCCATTCGATGCTAGTGAATCAACGAACACTGCCGCCGCTGTCACTCCCAAGAGCGCATCTAGGCCACATGAATTTACATTTGGGACCCCATTGTTATCCAAGTTCATCGCCTCTCACAGGGAACTCGAGAATTACAGGTACGCTGTCTGACCAGGCTTGTTATTTAGAGCATCAGTTCTGAAGTATTCTTAGAATCGGTCAGCCTGTAGTCGTAGATGGACGAAACATCTCTATTGCTGCTGTAGCGGCAGCATCAAGATACGCCGCAACTGTCCTTATCGACAACTCATTCGCGACCCTAACACGCATGGAAAAGAGTCGTGAAGTAATCACGACCAAAATCGCAGCAGGTACTAGCGTTTATGGTGTCTCTACTGGCTTCGGTGGGAGTGCAGACACTCGAACGAATGAACCACTCCTACTGGGAAATGCTCTGCTGCAATTGTTACAAAGTGGCGTTCTACCATCCTCATGTTCAAAACCTCTTGATGTACTCCCTCTTCTCGATCCTATTGCTTCGACTTCTATGCCGGAATCATGGGTTCGAGGAGCTATTTTGATCAGAATGAATTCACTTATTCGGGGGCACTCTGGCGTTAGGATGGATCTTGTCAAGAAAATGAACGAGGTGTTAAACGCGAACATTACACCCGTTGTACCATTAAGAGGTAGTATATCTGCCTCTGGAGGTTGGTATCTCTTTTTCATTGAGCCTTCATACACTAATCACCCTTCATCCAGACCTGTCGCCGCTATCGTACATTGCTGGAGCTCTTACAGGGAACCAGGCTATTCGCGTATTTGATGGGCCTCGGTCTTTTGGCTCCCGTGAAATCCGTCCATCAGGAGACGCCCTCAGGTCCAACAACATCCAGCCGATATCCCTTGCTTCTAAGGAGCACCTTGGGTTATTGAACGGCACTGCTTTCTCCGCTTCTGTGGCAGCATTAGCGTTGAATGATGCCATCCATCTCGCCTTCCTCGCATTAGTTTGTACTGCGATGGGTACAGAAGCTTTGACAGGGAGTCGCGGGTCCTTTGATTCATTCATCCACGACATTAGGCCTCACCCGGGTCAGGTATGTCAATCTTTTGCGGAGCCATCAATTAGCTTCTCACATTCAACAGATCGAATCAGCTCGAATCATTTGGGATTTGTTAGAGGGTAGCACCTTCGCTGCGACGCATGAGGACGAAGTAACAATTGATGAAGATGAGGGTGTCCTGAGACAAGACCGATATCCGCTCCGTACCTCGCCTCAATTCCTCGGTCCGCAGATTGAAGATCTATTGGAAACAGTGAACACAATAACTATTGAATGCAATGCAAGTACGTCTCGTCCTCCATCATTGATTTATCTATTCTCATCGTAACTGTTCAAAGCTACGGACAACCCTCTAGTTGATGTTGAGACGGGAAGAGTTCATCATGGAGGAAATTTTCAAGCAATGGCTGTGACGAACGCTATGGAGAAGACACGTCTTGCCCTTCATCACATCGGCAAGCTACTTTTCTCTCAATGTACAGAGCTCGTCAATCCTGCCATGAATCATGGCTTGCCTCCCTCTCTGGCGGCAACCGATCCCTCACTAGATTATCACTGCAAGGGCGTCGACATCGCAACTGCAGCCTATGTCGCTGAGCTTGGTTATCTTGCAAACCCCGTTTCAACGCATATTCAATCTGCGGAGATGCATAATCAGGCTGTCAAGTACGTTTATCACACTCTTAATTTGTTCAGCTACTGATCACGGCCGTCAGCTCAATGGCACTGGTTTCGGCTCGTGCTACAATTAACTCTCTTGAAGTATTGTCTTTACTTTCTGCATCCTATCTATACGTACTCTGCCAAGGTATTTGCATTCTTCCTCTACTTGAGGAACTATAGTTGACGTTCTGATAAGCTCTCGATCTCCGTGCTCTGCAGAAGGAGTTCTATGATGGCTTCAAGGATATTGTGAAAGAAGCGTTGACCGAGGCCTTCGGACATGCTCTTTCCGTACCAGAACGTGAAATTATGAACAAGGACGTATTGCATGTAATGCGAGGTACTTTGGAGGCAACTAGCACGATGGACGCACCTGAGCGGCTTCAAAAAATAGCCGCTTCCTCAACGACGATTATCATCAGCTTTCTCCACGGTCGTTCAACGTTCTCTGACAACTTCGACTCGTTACAAGCGGCTCTCGCATCTATCTCAAAGTTTCGCATCGACGTTGCTCAAAAAGGGACAGATTTTCTGAATCTACTCCGGCAAGAATATCTGTCGGGCGCTCGCGGTCCAGCTCCCGCAAGTCGGTTCCTCAACAAAACACGTCCTGTTTATGAGCTGGTGAGAGTGACATTGGGGATCAAGATGCACGGGTCCGAAAACCTTGCCCGATTTGACGAGGGACTGTATGTGGATGAACAAAGTGTTGGTCAGAATGTTTCTTTGATCCATGAGGTAAGTTTCTCTACTCCCTTCCAACTCCTATCATAATATTTTCCTACAGTGTATTCGTGATGGTAAAATGCAGTCGGTGATAGTCGGTCTTCTAGCATGATTGTATTGGGTCATTGAACAATTAGACGTCTGTTTTGGTGTGACATGGATGTTACGAACGTTTGAGCACAAGAACAAAAGGAGGAAAGAGGCTTCAATATCAGAAATCCTCAGACATGCTCCTTCTGAGCGCTATGTTCCCTTCCCAGCGCTGAACGCTGAGGACCCACAATGCTGAGATTGGGTCGCTAAGAAAGAGCGGGAATCTGAATTCTTTTCTGTAAATAGCTGTAAACACAGCAAACAGCGCGTTGAACGGGTCAAATAAATCTCTGGTTGCTGATTGCAAACTGATCCCTGTGCAGGGGCTCTTGCACAGTCTCTTGATTTCCATACCCATCAGGTACTAGGAATCACCCTCCTGATCCTTAACTCTACTAATTATAAATCTTTCCTCCCAGCCACCTTTGCTCAGCCGAGTCTGCGGAAGGGAGGAGCCCAAAGTTTCGTCGCTGACAACGAAATGCTGAGAACACCGGGTATATGACACAGAAGATGTTGGGACTGCAGCTGCGACGTTATCAATGAATCACTGGTATCTATTATCGTAGGCCTGATTATCATGAGTTCTGTAACTTGCATGTTCACCGTCGGGCGTCTTATAAACATCCTCCATTCCCTCTAACCTCTCACTTTGACCATGTCAGAGAAGCCTTCTAGAATCACTCTCGAATCCCAGTCAGACGTCGCTGTTCCCTCTACCTCCACTGACAAAGCTTTCCCAGAGGGCGGTACCAGGGCTTGGTTAACCTTACTTGGCGCGCAAGTCACGGCTATTTGTTTTGAAAATTTCGACTCAATCATGCGTTTCCAGTGCGTTGATCCAGTTTTCGACCTTCGGGTAAGCATTATCTTCACCAAGTTGCAGCTGTAATAGTTGTATCCGTCTAACAAGTTGCTCTAGGTATACAAATGCCTTCGGAGTTTATCAAGGGTATGTACTTCTGTTCTGCAATTCCACTCCGGGGACTCAACTTGGATATACGTAGCACTTCCGTTCTCTTCTACGCGCCTTTATTTTTCTCAATTCATCGTAGACTATTATATCCGCGAATATTTAACAAATTACTCCCCAAGCACTATCGGGTAAGCAAGCACCCACTGCTCCTTTTCGGCAGTCCGTTGACGCTCTCAGGTGGATTGGAGGCGTGCAGATATGTTTAATCTTTGCCGCTGGAATATTCACTGGACGAGCATTTGACCGTGGATACTTGTATGTACTCCTCTCCCTGCACCGTATGATCTAGCGTACATTAACCAGCTTGAATCTAGTCATCACCTAATGATTGGAGGCTCTGTTCTTCATGCCTTCTCATGTAAGAGCTGAAGCAATCATAGATGTCCCCATTTTCTGAGAACAACACGTTGGCAGTTTTCATGTTATCGCTCTCCCATCAGTTCGAATACTATCAAGTAAGTGCCGTCTTGATGTAAGTAGTTGGAATAAGAACTAACACCCTTTCCAGGTCTTTCTGAGTCAAGGTCTCGGCGGTGGTTTAGCAACAGGGATCGTTTACATACCAAGTTTTGGATTTTATACTGCCGACCGTAAATATTCTAATTCAACACGTGTAGGCCTTGGGATTGTGTCGCACTACTTCCAGCACTATCGACCACTTGCGATGGGACTCGTAGCTGCTGGTAGCGCTCTAGGTACAACTCGCTCTCTAGTACCTGCACATTTCAAATAACATTCACAGGTGCGGTACTCCACCCAATCATGCTAAACCGGCTATTTCACGGTTCTGTGGGCTTTCACAACGGGGTCCGCATCAGTGCTGCAATGAATGCTACCCTCTTGATCATTGCGAATGCTCTCATGAGGACGAGACTACCTCCTCACAAGACAGGGGCTGCAATACCCTTACGCAAGTTTCTGCATGATTCGGCTTATCTTTTCTGTGTAATTGGGTAATGCCTTTATTGTTTATCATGGTCTGTGAAGCTGAAGCTTGGCCAGGGAACCTCTCTTTGTTTGCGGAATGTTCTTTCCCGTGTTCTATCTGCAGCTAGATGCAGTCAGTCATGGAGTCGACTCGCAACTTGCATTCTACTGCGTACGTTTCTGTAAAACTTTTTTTGGTTAGTCTGTGCTCACCAAACCAAACACATAATAGATATCTGTACTGAATGCCGCTTCCTTCTTTGGGCGATTCATTCCACCGATCTTTGTACCAAAGCTCGGTGTTTTCAATCTGATCATAATATTTACTCTTTGTATGTCTGCATCTTTATACTCCCTTGGTGCTATACACACGACGGGTGGCTTTTTTGTCTTCGCCATCCTATATGGCTTCTTCTCTGGTGGAGGTATGTACCAATTTTTGTGTATGTCACGGCTAAATAAACAATATTCTAGGCATATCATTGACGCCTCCTATGCTTGGTCAGTAAGCTAATTGCAAATATACAGAGGCGATTGCTCACTGAATGTATTTTTTAGCATCTCTCGCTAATGATACAAGCGAAATTGGGGCGCGTATCGGTGTTGCTTATGCTGTTTCAGGTATGGTACATCCTCTACAGCGCCTCTGCCAGATAACTATGTTAATGAGAATTCCTTCAGGCATTGCTGGTCTAGTTGGTCAGTGATCAACTAGCAAATTAATAGAAACAAAATGGTTCTGATCAAAATTTGCAGCCACTCCGATTGCGGGTGCTTTGCTTACCAGCAATTTACACTGGTGGTAAGTCAATTTTACTGAAAAAAACCTTCTGATCGAGCCTATATTTTATTTATTTTCAGGAGGCCAGTCATATTTGCAGCCGTATGTTTATCAGACTCCTTTCTTGGTTAACTTGAATGATAATGATTGTTACTTTTAGTCAGCTTTGGCCACTAGTGCTGGATGCTTTTCAATTTCCCGTATCATACTTACCATGAGGAAAGGGGCCCAATTTGTGTAAGAGGAGTAGGCGTGAAAGCTATACATAAGTTCCGCGTGGTAGTAGTACAACGAAGCCTTTTGATGTTGTTGTTTTTGTAAACAAGTGCAAACAGTGGCGTTCTGGTTGTGTCGCGCATCTGCAGCTGCTCCATCGGGACGCCACATGTTCGTCTTTTGGTTCAACTGGCTCACCACGTTTGAAATGATGATCATGAAGTTCAATTAATCACCCTTCGTCTCCGTTACTCACTCTGGACACCATCTCGTATCTGCATCTGTCAGTAATGCACCAATACTTTGGGAAACATAGACTCATTGTGGGCTCGCTTTTGCGTAAGTTCATCACTGGACCTTACATCATAGCCTAACAAGGGTATTAATACATGTCTTTTGTTGGCTAGTTCTCTTAGGATGATCAAGATATTACTCCCATCCGAAGAATCATGATTTCTACACATGACTTTACCTCCGACGAAATCTGGTGACGTGAACAAAGATACACGCTTACCCCAGGAGAATGATGCTAACCCACAATCATTCAGGGGACTCGGGCAAGACGGACCACAATGGCTTCTCACCATCCATGGATTTACTGTCATCGATTCCTCAGAAGTTCTCGGAGCCCACAGAAATAGCAACTTTCATTCAGTCGCTATCGCCATCGACAATTGCATAGAAATCGAATGTTATCACAATCACAACAGTTGAAACGTCGAAACGTTGATCGGCCATGGTACGAAAAAAAATTACAAATTTAAATCAGCGAATGCTGAGCGCTCAGCTTTCAGCCAACAGCTCTCTCCGTGAAATAAATCAAGTAACGTCACAAAATTTGCTATAAGGTTCGCGCAATCAAGTACCCCGAAGATCGGTTAACTGCCCGGTTCCTCTAACTCTAACTTTTCAATCACCATGGCTGAGCCTCCTGCTATAGATCTCGGATTATCCCTCGGAGCCATAATAATTGGCTGCATAATTGCAGCTATGTGCGTATTTATGCTTTTCGACGTATTACGATAACACGTTACGATTGCACTTGCAGGATTTATGGTGCATCTTGCTTTCAAATGTTCACCTTCTCCCAAGAGTCTCGAGATCCACTATGGTTCAAGCTATATGTGAGTTTCTCGATATCACTGCAGATTCCTCACTCTAATGAATAGCTGGAAATCTAGATATTTTTCCTTTGGTATGCGCAGAGTCACTTCTCTCCTTCCTCGCTTTTGCTTACCCAATTTCGCCGCATTCTAGGGTTCTCGACACTGTTCATATGATATTCATCATGCATTCCGTCTACCATTACGCAGTTAAAAACTATGGGAACATAGAATCACTGTCCCAACCTGTATGGTACGATATTTGCTCAGATCACAATATTTTTAAAGACTCAATCACCGCCAGGAGCATTCTGGTCGGCATAGAATCTATTTCTACAGTAAAATTGTGCTGACATAGCGCACCCTACTATAGGGTCAGGTCTATTTTGCGGTGCGAGACATTTTCATCGGTTCAAGTGTCATTTGTATTCATACTCGAGGCAATATCTACAGACATGGAGCGATACATTTGTCCGAGCGTAAGCCACGCACTCATTCTACTATTCAAAGCTCATTCCATTTTCTTGACAAAGGGTTTACTGTCGTCGCATTTGGATCGGTCAGCATCTTGCACTTGCTTGCCCTCTAGTGTTCGAGTACTGACTGTGCTCTAGTGAGCCAGAAGAACCGATTGCTTACAGGCACAATTGTAAGAGACTTGTATTTTGAAGTCTGTACCCAAAGTCTGAAGCATTGCAGATTGTGACAGCAACGTTCACTGTCAGTGAGTACATGCGTTAACAAAGATTTAACGACGTGTTGATGAAGGTTCCACTAGTTTTCGCCAACAGTGAGTCTCAATTCCGATGAGTATTCCATGACGTTAATCCAAGTTGACGATAGTTTTCACATCCAAGTCGTACGTCGCTTCTTTTTCTGTCGATGTGCTTCCAACATCTCTATAGAATAAACGTGAAGACTTTTGATGCCGCTTCTGCATTCATTGTAAGTGGCTTGCATGATGTTCAATTAACACTCATCATAATCTCCAAACTTCCCAGTGGTATCTCTATGTCGCGTTTGCTGGGGTCATTGCATGCGATGTCCTCATCGCTGGCTCGCTTTGCTGGACGCTGACCAAATATCGTACTAGTTTCAAGAAGTAAGAATTGTTCGTTCTAATAACTCTCTGAGACTGCTTATAATTCTTCTTAGAACTAACGATTGGATCAATACTCTGATGATGTACTCTATCAATACAAGTGAGCATTGGGTGCAACTAGTTTCGCTTGCTATCACTAATAAAGACACAATTCACTAGCTTTGCTTACAACGTAAAGTCTTGTCTCTGGACTAATACTGGAGTACAACACCCTGACGATCTAGCCTGAAAGGATCTGCGCGATTGGATGCATGATAACCTCCGTAGGCTGGCCGGAAAGTATGATATATCTCGCCCTTATATTCTCACTCAGTAAATGTAAGCACTGAACCTCAGCGTCTCATTATGCACTCATAATTATCGGCATACAGTGTATTTCAGTAGCCTCCTTGCAGCTCTCAACAGCAGGAATTCACTGTGGGAAAAATGCTTCGGAGGCGCAATGACGTTGGGCAAGGACGGCCCAGGATTCCGACGAAGGGCAGGTCATCGAAGCGATACACAGACCAATGAGGTAGACCAACAACATCTCATGAACTTTTGAATCCTGATTGACGCATGAATCTTGTTCTTCAGTCAATCGTCATCAAGATGGAACGTGTTGTTAGAGTTGATGACGACAGCACACCTGACGATACAGGTTTGCAAAGAAAATTGTAAATTTCTCTTCCTTCTCAAGATGCAGACTGCCCTAGACAATACGCTGTCGGAACCTTGTAAAGATGAGACCGCAATTATTTTCTTGTTTGCGAGGATTAGACGCTTTTCATTGTGTGGACGGCGTAAGAGTCCGATATAAGTGGGATGACTGTAGGTATTATCTAGTCTGTACCACGAGGATCACAGTTGTGAGCTACGACAGATTGAGTGGAAAGAGCGGAGAATTTTTTTCTTGATAGTTACGGATGGATGGATGGATGGAGTTAACCCGGGGAAGTGTTAGCGCTTTGACAGCCACCATCGTGACATGAGATGCATATGATGGAGGAACAAACCAGAGTTTTACATCCATGGTAACAAAAGAGGATCCGTAGTTATCCGCCTATGTCTGACAAATCACGCATCTGACAGGAACTGGTTTGTCTGAAATCACGAAATTTATAGTCTGCCTTCGCCGACGTGATCGACTTACACACCAGGACGGCATTTAGTGGGTGAACTTCATTATAAACATGCTCATATGCATCCGGGGTATTTCTAGACGTCTCCATGTCTTCGTTCCTCGACTCTCTCAAGGACTTGAATGTCGCGATGCTGGAGAACTTCGACCCTGTCCTCGACTTTCTGAAAGGCGTCGATCTGACCACTGTTGCTATAGCTAGTCCAGTCGTAGCTCTGATGTTAGCTCATCTCGTTCCATATCTCTGGGACTCGCATAACCTGCGCTCTATTCCTGGCCCTTTCCTCGCTAAGTTTTCTGACCTATGGCTCGGCATTGTCAGTGCACAGGGCCACCGATCAGAAATCGTACACAAACTCCACCAGAAGTATGGTAAGCTTCTATCTTGTATACTTTGCTCGAAAATGTCTTTTTAATATCTTTTACAAGGACCTGTCATCCGCATCGCACCTAACCACATCTCTATTGCCGATCCAGACGCCCTCCAAATCGTCTACTCCCACGGCAACGGTGCTCTCAAATCTAACTTTTACGACGCATTCGTCTCAATTCGCCGCGGAGTTTTCAATACGCGGGACCGCGTCGACCATGCCCGAAAGCGCAAGATAGTCTCACACATCTTCTCCCAAAAGTCGGTCGTTGAGTTCGAGCCGCATATTCGGAATCACATCACCAACTTCATCCACCAATGGGATAGGCTGTATGATTCAGCTGTTAAAGGCGAAAGGGGCTCGGAGGGAGAAGGATGGGAAGGCCGCGACGGAAGGCTCTGGCTCGATTGTTTGCCTTGTGAATATTCCTCTGCGTTACTGTTTTTGTCCATTCGTCTCACAATATCCATAGGGACCAATTACCTTGCATTTGACATCGTCGGGGACCTTGCCTTTGGCGCTCCCTTTGGTATGATTGAAGCTGCAAAGGACGTCGCCAAGGTCCCTCGGAACCAATCCGAGGCAATGTCATCCTACGGCTCGAGGGAAGAGCATCCTGAAGACATCGCCGAAGTTCCTGCAGTGAAGATCCTCAATGGACGTGGCGAGTATTCCATGGCACTTGGTGCCCTTCCTCCGTGGTGGCGTCCCATCGCGCGTCTCATTCCGTGGTACAGACGTGGTGCAGCTGATGTCAAGGCCCTCGCAGGAATTGCGATTATGGCCGTGAAGAAGAGGCTCGCGGTTGAAACGGATCGGGTGGATTTGCTGGCAAAGTTAAAGGCTTCAAAAGATTCGGACGGAAACCCTATGGGACGTGAAGAGCTTACAGCTGAAGCGCTGACGCTGCTTATTGCCGGGTCTGACACTACGTCCAAGTTAGTCCACGTTCCGCATTATCCCATATTATGACAATACTTAGTGTTCTCTTTTCTCTCAGCTCTACCTGTGCAATCATCTACTATCTGGCTTTGAATCCCCTTATCCAAGCCAAATTACATTCCGAACTTGATGGTCAGCTTGCATCAGAAGACCTTATTGCAGCAACGAGTGATCAAGTGAAGAACCTACCCTACCTCGAGGCTTGCATCAACGAAGGTCTCCGCATTCACTCCACTTCTTCGCTTGGTCTACCGCGTATCGTACCCGCAGAAGGGATGAATGTCGCCGGACATTCCTTCCCACCAGGTACAGTTGTTTCAGTCCCATCCTACACAATTCATCGGGACCCGGAGGTATGGGGCGAGGATACGGAGGTCTATAGACCTGAGAGGTGGAAGGAGCAGGATCAGGCGAAGATTCAAAAAACATTCAACCCATTTTCAGTTGGACCCAGGGCGTGTGTGGGAAGGAACCTGGCAGTTCTTGAATTGTTGTTGATTTGTGCAAGTCTACTGAGGAGGTACGAGTTTGTGCTTGGGAAACAAGGGCAAGAGGTGAAGCATATTCATCAATTTTGAGATATTCTTCGCACTAATAAGGCTTTTCCTATAGCTCAAAACTAGCGAGGGGTTCTTGAGGAAGCCACTTGCATGTATGGTTGGCATTAAGCGTCGAGATGTCTGACGTCTGCTTGCAAGTATTCATTCACTACTTTATTGTTTGGTATTCAACTCGGATATAACGCCGCATATCCCTCGTGTTCAGTGCTAGTATTTATTGTAGTGCTTCGCATTCTTAGTGCAGCTTCGTGGCTACGTTATGCAGCATAACGTAGTATAATCATCTTCATCTTTGCCACGAATCATCGCTTTCTTCCTTTGCTCAGCGCTCATTGACAGCTGGGCACCTCGGGACACATGCTACACTCAACGCAAGTTCCTCTTGCATCACGCTTGGGCCGTGTTCACAATATTCTACGTCTCCAGCCAAGAGCACACGTCCCTCAATCGATCTGACTATGACGGAATTATGCATGCAATATCGACTCTCTCCTTCTGAGCCTCCGCACTGACTTCAGTGGCGAGGATGACTATGGGCATCTTCTATCGTATGTTATGTATACCTAGCAAATAATACTTTTAAGGGATACTGAGAATGATTTAATTTCGAATTTCTAGTCCAAAGTTGTGCTCAACCAGGGGACATCTGAGTCGTCAATGGCGTCAATCTTGCCAGAGGTCTGAATACCCCGAACCTTCATACAGCCTGTCTATCCGTGGACAATGCTGGTACCTTTGTTGAGAAGGTACTATCTATACGCCTGAATCATTCGTATTTGGTATAAAAAAAAGGCGCTTTTTTTGAGTCATACCATAGGCCTTAGTAGTTACGGGCCTCTAATATCGATGGCAGAAACAATCCCTCAAGCTCCCCTCATTCCCGCTATCACCCCTTCCCCTCTCGTAGGCAACACGAATGCCCCTGGAAATATCTTTAACGATCTCGAAGAGTGTAGGTTTGCTCTGCGCCGCCCACACTTTGAATAATCTTCTAAAATGATTTCAATGTGTTAGACGGCATTACACCCAACGACATTGTCAAGATCTCCAAAGTTAAGGTCCTTTGGCTTGTTGAGGACTCTCCTCACCCACTTCCTTATGTCTCCGGCCTACGCCTCAGCTACATCATTCGCGACGGTGGATTGACCAGGGCCATTGATGTCAACCACGGACGCGGTGCACCAGGCCCTGACATCCCACTGGTTCTCGGGGGTAAATATTCAAGCCAATATACATAGAAGTCTAATCATCTTGAAATCCTCTTGGCTGCAACAGGAAAGGAGTTCGTTGCTGGCATGGTAGGAGAGGTGGAAGGGGCGTCGGTGGCAGAGGGCACGCTCCGCCGCGTTGCGCTCCTCGTCTACGATACCAATGGATCTTTGACTGAGTACCGTCCCGCTCCCCCTCTTGGGTCCGAGATCCCACCTCATGTGGAGACCAAAGGGTTTGGCTTCCTTGGATTAACTTACGCATTCGGCGGAATTGAATGGGGTAGCACTGGTGAGTATCGCACATTATCGCACGTTTAGAGAGGTCCCGTTAATCCTTGCAGGCACCACTCCAGCGATTCGCATCTTTTACAGACCAGGCATGGTCGCCCCAACCAACCTGTAGCTTTCTTCGCACAGTGAGATAATGTATGATTTGCAAATTTGAATTTTAGTTTCAAAGTACACGAACGTTGAAATCGCAATGAGGTTGCCCGAGAAGAAAATAGTACAGGTATACCACATCCACGAACAGAAGCGGTACGTGATGGTTGCCGACCGAAAAGCTGTTTTATAGTTAGATGACCGGATCCTGGAATAGTGTCCAACTATTGAAACGCGTTCGCCTTTGTTTTCGAGACTCCACTTTCGTATCCGTGCGAAGGGTCGAAAGCCAGCGTTTACGTATAATTCGGAGCCTGCGATTTGAGGAGTTACATGTGAGGAGCTCTCCGTCAACCGTGATGCTCGGACGGTGGCACAACGGTTTTCGACATTCCCCGAGTCAGACTGTGCCTAGGTTGACTCGGGAACTCAACGTGACCACTCGTGAGAAGATCCCTGCGAATGGCAGTGGCGGTCTTGAGGTGCAGGGGCCAGGACGTACATAGTATCAAGAAATAGTAGGATGACTGAGTTCCACATTACGTTAGGGCAGCGTATGTCGATCCTAAACGAGAACGGGTCGGCGACGAGTAGACTGGCAGTGTGGAAGGTTCGTGTTGGCCAACTGCGTGGTATGACTGTACCACGTCAGGCGGTTGACAATAAAAAGAGTAATGAAGTGAGGATACCCACCACAACTTGAAGTGAAGTAGAGATCCACTCTGGATTATCGACAGAGGCGTTTGAATCCCTGGCCACTCGAGCGCAATCGTGTTCGAAATGAAATTGAGATGCATGGGAGACTGCAGTCAGAATGGACACAGCGGGCCACCAGTAACCTGAACAAAATCGGTCCATTGTCTCGTCCAAAGCATATAGGTCGATCCAACAATGCCATGAAGAAATTAGGTAGAAAATCCAGCCATATTCATGTCAAGGACAAGAGGGTCACTATGGGGAAGAAGAGGTTGCATCGGAGGCAGTTGTAGGTCTTATATATTTCCGAGAATTGTTTGTTGGGCCAAGTGTTGAGCAATTTGTGCGCAACGCAATTATGCGATTGGCTAATCAATTAATCACTAAAATTCCCCTCTCTATCCTTTATCCACCATGAACAGTGGTGAACCCCACTGGCGGCCCGTTAGAAATTGCTTTCTCTGTTTTCCAATCGTTGAACTTACAGCATTTGCCGTTTTTTATGCCTCTTTAACCCTCGCGCCAGTCTGGAATGGTTGCAGCACATCGAATATCGAACTTTCATCACAGATTCACTCGTGGTACCACTTTCAGACACTTTTATGCCATCCTGGCGTTCTATATAGCGGAAAACCTTCACCTCTCTTAATCTGCTAGCGTGTCTTGCCTAAGTCTAGATTCATCGCCTATGGAAATGTCTCCGTCATCAAACCACTTGCATGTAACAGGATGAAGCGTAGAATCTTCAGGATCTATCGCCACATATTTTTTTCTGTTGCCACTTGCTAGACCTCAGTCTCTCTCGTCGTGGACGACGACGACGCTATGTGTGCCGACCGGGACTTCCCGCGCATTTCAAACTCAGCAGCATCATTTCAAAGTTCACGCTTTTCCAAGTCCCACCATCCTTCGTGACTTCGTCTAGCATGATGGACATGGACAGCACTAACACTACCTCGATGAGTGGAAATACACCTTTCCTTCATTTTACCCTCGGAGATTACTTTTTCTTCGAGACGTGGAAACCTGCTTCGCCTGGTGTTGTAGCCGCGGCGTGTATTGGTCTTTTCTGCCTCGCCATTCTTGATAGATGGCTATCGGCACTCAGGGGTGTTCTCAGCCACCGTTGGAGGCACAAGTATATTCTCTTCTGCGATATCCATCGCCTTTGCTCATGGAATATCAATACAGAGGTCTTGCATTGGTGTCCACTGGCGTCAACACCAGCTCCCTCTCTAAAGGCAAAGTAGAGACGCCAGATGCGAAGAAGGAACTTTCAGAGGGTTCCTCCGTAATACAGACGTCACGCTCAGCACCTCGTCACCTTCGTACTATCCCGCCATTCATTGTAGCCCATGACGTCCCGCGAGGACTGCTGCATGGAGTTCAATCTCTTTTGACTTATGTTCTCATGTTGGCTGTGATGTACATCCATTTCATCACGGCCGTAACTGCCTTGTTGATCGTAATCATTTCAGGACTTTTAACGCTTCCTACCTTATCGCAGTAGTTGTCGGTCTCGGAGTAGGCGAGATCGTATTCGGTAGGATGGGAAGAACAACAGTTCATTGATTTACTCTGCTGAAGACCGATTTTCATCTACAATGTGTATTAGTTCGGCTTCAAGGAATCCTCTGACATGACCTAAGTTGACCTAATTTCAAAGATCAGGGTTTGAAGTCCTTCGCTCTGCCGTTCCCAGGGTCTTATAAGTAAAAGCCCTTACCGGTAAAGAATGGATCGATCTTGTAGTGTGATTTTCATGTTCGGGGCTAATCTAATTCAAATAACAGGTTCAAGTTTCAGGAGAACATTGATAGAAAAAAAGTTTCTCCCCGTGGGTATTTTCCATAACCAATGCACTAAAAATACATAGGCTATAAGAGCTGAGTGTCCCAGTCCCAATCGTTAAACGTTAAAGTCCCACTTGTTAAACAGTGCCCATCTCTATATTCTGCAAATGATGCCGTCATATCTTATAGTCGTGCTTTTGGTGCTTGCCACTACAGTTAGCGCCCACTTCCAATTGCAATTCCCTGCGCCACGCGGGGTATTTAACATGAATTCAGAACCCACTTTCTGCGGTGTGTCAAATTTGAATTTGAATTTTACGGTGGATCTAACGCATTCTTTGACTCTAGATGGTTATTCGACCCCAGCAGAAAATCGCACTGTGTTTCCCCTAGATGGCGCGATTTTTAGCTTGAATTCGGAGCATCCGCAGTGGACTCGTCAGTATCATCCTCATTACTCGTAACGCTACTCACGAGGGCCTGTACTAGTTGGCGTGCTCCTTTCAAACGCAGAAGACCCTACATCGTTCAATAACTTCACACAGATTGTCCCGTTCTTTGAAACCGAAGGAGAGGGTCTTTTCTGCTTCCCTTTCAACCTCTCTGCCGTTACGAATGTTACGAGCCCCCTGAAAAGTGGCGAAAATGTCACGCTCCAGGTCAGTTCTACTCTCGTTTCATTTGAATCATTGCTAACATCCGTTGATAACATCCATGCCAGTTTGTTTATGACGGAGGAGACGGTATACTTTACCAGGTAAATCAATTCTCATTCAAGGAGCTACCATAAGCATCTGGCCCATGCCCACTTTTATACCACAGTGCGCCGATTTGACACTCTCCGATGACGCCACGGTTCCCTCGAATGTCTCATGTACAAATGCTACTGGCAGCACCACCACCTCCGCAACCGCATCGTCCACAACCTCGACTTCACCGCCATCTTCCACCAACGGTGCAATGAAAGGACTTGCTTCCGGTATCGCTGGTCTCCTGGTTTTGGGTGTGACAAGTATCATCTTTTTCTTGTAGTGGTTTGATAGTTCCTTTGCATTTTCATCCGGATCCCTGGCTTCCAACAGAATCATCGCTTTCACATTTCTATATATATCAGCTCGGAGGACTGTTAATATACGTCCTCGTTTTCGACGTCAGAATTGCAATCTGTTCACCAGATGATAGTGGTACACGTTCTACTAGTATATGTACTGTTGTACTGTAGACTAAGAGGAGGGTGCTGGAAACCAGCTGAACATGTTGTGAACATGATGTTTGAATTATGTGACCATAAGTTGTCCGGCGTTGAAACGATACTCAATCCGGTTCAAGTTGATGCAAGTATGCAGCGGATGCGGGCCTTCAATATAATGCAGAGATAGGCGGAAAAGACATGTAGACGACACTGTATCAGAGTTCACAAACGACAGCAAAATATGGAACAGATTACTACAATTATGTTACAACTGCGATAGCACGACGGAAAACATAGAGCGGTAGCATATACGAGCATATCCCAACACAAAGCTAGATAGCTAATCTTCCAATAGATGGCGAGGCGACCCCACCTAGAAAATAATGTATCAGTCATGCAATCAGCGTATGGAAGTAAAGCGTCACCTTGTACATATACGTCTGCCACGTTTCTTGAAGACTCGTGTCATCCGCAGCCATGCCCCTCATCGCACCATCTGGCGTGTACTGCTGGTACGGAGTGGCGTAGCCATGGGGTTGTGTAGCCTGATCAATCGATCCATACGCCGCCGCGTCAGGTGGTGCCCAGGATTGGTACGTTTCCTGTCTTTGCTGCTGGTGATACTGGGGAGAGGTATACTGTTGTTGTGAGACTTCTGCAAGCTGGTATCCAGCAACTTGGTGGGCCGGTGTAGGTACCGTGCGACGATGGCCAGAATACGATGGTGGCTCATTTCCGGCGTAATTGGAACCCACGACGAACTGCGAATGCGATTGTGGTGGCTGGGCCGAGCGATACTCGGGAGGGACGGGATACATAGAATGTTGCTGCTGGATCGGTTGGTCAACCCTCTCCTGTTGCGGGTAGGCTTGATGCTGGCCCGAGCCAGATCGTGAATGAGAGGGTACGCGATGTTGGTTGGGAATAGTCTGATGCACAACCGCAGGAGGATAGTCGTAGTTGTATTGCGGCGCGTGGGCTCGTTGTGATACTTGAGCAGGTGGTTGCTGGTATTGTTGTTGCTGCTGTTGCTGACGCTCGAGCTCAAGTTGTTGTTGCTGCTGCTGCTGCTGCTGATGCTCGAGTTCAAGTTGCTGCCGGCGCTGCTGTTCCAATTGTCGTTGTTGTTGTTGTTCCTCTTGCTGCTGATGGTACAACCTCCTCTGCTCCATCTCCCTCCGTTGCCTCTCCATCTCCTCTCGTTGAGCTTGCTCCCTCTGCATCCGTCGCCGCGGTGACTCTTCTTGCTGTACAACCTCTGGTCTTGCAGCTGCAATACCGTTCGGGGCATAAGCGCTCTGAATCTGCGCAGCGATGCGGCCATCGAATCCACGCAGTTCATTTACCAGGCTATGATGTGCGCCTGCAAACGAAGGATTATCCACTGGAATGAACGCCTGGCCTGGCGGGGAGTCGATCACCGAACGGGGGGACCCCGACGATGAAGACGACCCCGTTGCTGTATTAGAATGGGAACGCGGCACAGAGTTGGACTTCGCAGCAACGGTATGGGTTTTGCCACCGAATATCGAGAGCTCGTCGTTGGGCTCACCACCCGGAGGCGATGGTCTAAATATGTCGCCGGGGATACTAGGAGGAATACCATTGTGGGTATCGAAGAAGACTTTTTGGGCTTTAGCGTGAAGACGCTGAATGATTGGCTACGAAACGACATGAGATAAAAAATCAAAGTCGATTTGTCTAGCTCTACTTACCAGGAACCTCGCGGCACGGCCACCAAACGATGACGCCTGTTGGAAGAGCTCATGCGCCGCAGTGAGCTCTAGCAAGGCAGCTGGAGCTACTTTGGACTGAGAGCTATGTGTTACGACAGATGACAGCATAACCTTTCATGACAGCCTGGTCAATTCGGTGCGAACACGGAATACAGTGGGGAATCGTACCGCAGCCGAAAACGCATGAGTCCAAAGTACCCAAAAGCGCGCAATTTGAGCAGGGAAAAGGTCAAACTGCTTACGTACGGAGCCGATAATGGTACACGCGCTGCGATAACCTGCAAGGAAGGACGGTGCATACTGACTTCTAATCGGGTCAGTTGGGTGGCTGGTGATCGCATGTGCAAAGAAACAGCGATGTATATAAAGTAGAGCTGTGGCACATTATGTTAAGAAGTCTAATATGCAACAGATTGAAGACTCACTGAGCTCCCGATAGTTCGTCGGCATGAAGTGGCTCATTGTCTGCGCCAGACCCGCCCCTTGTGGCGGTGAGCCCTGTGCATATGCAGGTAGCTCCATATCCCGAACCTTCCGGTCAAGCTCAAGAATGATAGAATATTTGGGGGCGCGTGATGTTAGCGTGCCTTGCACGACGTGAGCTACACATTCTGCCCCAAAACGTGCTTTCCAGAATGGGACTAGAATGGGAGACGGCAAAGTAAGGAAGGGTGCATGGCACTTAGCACATCTGGCTACGCACAACTAGGCTGAACGGCACCGTCATCGGTCATGGTTTGGTCGGGGTCAAGGGGCAGCTCGCAATCGACGAATGGCAAAGAAAAAGTTGCTAAACGACCCGTCGCCAGGCTCTAAATGCGATTCCTTGAGTATCTAGATTGAAGTATAAATTATCAGGATATCTTACCTGCCAACAGTCTGTAATGAACAACTCCCAGAAAAGCGCACGGCGCTTCTGCACTTCAGCTGGCGCGAGACTCCACCGTGCACAGTCGCGATCTGCCAAGCTGACATTAGCCATCATTCTGACCACAAACAAAAGAAGGAACCTACGTAGTCCGATCTAAAAGTTTTAAGTTCAAAAGGGAAACTCTTCGGAAACTAATATGAAAACAAACGGAATTTACTCACACTTTGCGCCAACTTGGTAGCCAGTCCCATAAGACCCCATGTCGCCTCAATTGCGTTCTCATTACCATTCATCCCCTCATAGATTCCCATCAAGGCCAACACCTGGACAGTGGCAACGGAAGGAGGTCGTTCGAGTACAGGCGCCAAGGACAGCGCTGCCTTACAGAGTGTGTAAAAAGTTTCCGCCACCGATACAGGCGCGTCACCATCCGTCATGGCACCGAAGGTCAAAACAATGAAGAGCAAAGCAAGGTCGTGCGGCGTCCGAGATAGTAATTCTGGTGGACATGGCGTATCGGGGTACCAAGTTGGGAAAATCTCTTCCTCGAGTTGACGTCGTGTGACAGCGCCGAAGAACCAAGGGGACTGCTCCAGATATAAACGACAAAGTCGCCAGCCTTCTTCCACACCAGGAATATATTGCTTGATGAGGGTGTCAAAGTCGAAGTCGGAAGGAAGATTCCCAGAAGGAGAAAAGGGAAAGGATGACGCGCGGGCGGTAACGTCAGGGGGAAGTTCGGCTTTTGGACTCCAGGTGGGTTCGGCTCCATGCACTGGCGTGCTGCTATCCACGGGAGCTGTAGTTGAGGGCTCACCCTAAGTAGAAGGTGGTGGTTAGAACATGGTAATTGATAGAGGAAATCGCATACAATGAGAAGGCTCTGCGAGGGAAAGTAGATATTAGTTGATGTAATAACCAGTGAAGTGGGAAAAAAGTACATACTTCTTGACCCGCCGATGGGCCATAGAAGGTCGCAGCACCGTGATCTCGGATAGCAAGGGTCCCAAACAACTCGATAGTCTGGCTCTCCTCAGTCGGCTCTGTCTTCAGTTGAACCGGACCGTCTTCAGTCTCACCTGCAGCATGCAACTCAATGATGCTCTTAATTTTAAGCTGATCGCGTTGAAGCAAAGGGTGCGGTTCCTGTGTGTGTGTGGATTGCAGAATTGCTAATGCGTCCTCGAGTTGGCGAATGCGGTCGCTCATGGCAGCAATCTTTTGGTGTAGTTTCTCGGTATCTGCGAGCACGAATCTAAAACAACATGTCCAGTAATCCTGACACGAGGTTCGATTCAATGCACACACCTTGTTCCCTGACCAGTCGTAAGACTCCCGTTTGGGCATATCGCAGAACACCCGCGCCGTTTGCAGCTAGAGATAGAAGATTAAGGTGGTTATAGAAGCCCGCGGGGGTAAATAACGGAGCTTGAAGTGTCACTGGATTACACACCTCGAACAGGGTACCGTTTTGTCGCATTTGAGCTTGAGTCTTCAAGTCGGAAGCGCATACATTTAGCTTCAAGTAAGAAAACATTAGAAAGAAGAAATTGGACATACCGTCTGCATTCAGCACACGATAGTGCACCTAGCGCACAGTCAGTTTCACCTTAACTGCATGCATTGGGGATGTAGTACCTCTAGCACGCTTGGCCTCTTTATCCTGTACCCGCTGGGCCTGTAGAGCTGTAGACGAATCCCTGCGAGGGAGCATGATCACCACTCTGCGGTCGTCGAAGCCACTTGTCGAAAGCGGGGATGGTGGTGGAAGTGGTTAAAGAGATGGCCAAAGAAGCCTGGGAACAGGCACGACCATAATGTCAACTTGATCTCAGGACTGCGCCTACCAAAAGGACTTACTTCCGTCAATGGTCAAAGGATTTATGACAAGCAAAAGGATCTTTTGTTGTCGAGTCAGAAAGAACTCTTTGTAGACACTCTATTGGATTTCATTCCAATAGATTAGAGGCTTTAATAGATGGTATATGTCGGTGACCAGTGAACCTGCGCCCAGCCAAAGCGGCGGTGACTATAATCTTGATCTACTGATGCATGATCGATCGATCCTACCTACTGTATAACAACGCCATGGACAAGACGCCCTATAGTTGCCATGCCAAAAGACTTTTCATCTCTACGATTATCTTGCGCCAATCCACAGTACAAATACTAAGGAAGTTTGCGATGCTTTGTACCTGTTAGATGTCATCGAGCGGCGTGGGTCTTTTGCACGACTCGTGTTCAATTTAAGCGTCCAGAAGCACATCTGATTTGACAACAGACAGCAGTCACCCTGCATACAATGTGTTGAGTTTCCTAAAGAGTATATGCGGAGGATCAATGTCGGTACACATGTAAAATTTGGCTCAAGTCGTGTACGAATGCCGATGGCGCATGGTTGGCCGTGTTAAAATAAAGATTGAAAGAACCTGAACTCGGTGTAGCTAGCTCGGTATACCGGAAGATTCTCCATCAAGCAATTTTTTTGAGTAAAAAAGTCTGCAAGCAGCACTTGCAATTTTCAGATCGTGCCTGCATGTATCACTACA
>JABAJV010000072.1:0-41973 GCA_018854895.1 Tricholoma furcatifolium
GTGTCTCGAAGCAAAAGGTCAAGAGCAGTCAGTCATCGGGCCTGGCTGTTCAGAGATAGGGAGGGAAGCATGGAATTGGCAAATGAATGTACCACAAACTTCCTCCGCCGCAAAGTCGCGTACATCTCACCGATTATGTTCGCTCTGCAAGGGTGTATTTAGCGCAGTTCAAGTTGAAAGGCCGCAGGTACAGCTAGGTTGATCTTCAGCTCACCATGCGATGCGCTTTCTCTTGTCTCCAGCCATGGGATTAACCTCGGAAAACGACAAATTATCATCGTCACTGCTGTCATAATCTTGCGAGTCGTTCGAGTCGTTCTCTTCACCGTCATCAAACTCCCCAACCTCGACTGACTCGTCGATCGTCTGTGAAACATTAACATTTTCTTTGTGAAGGTTTGAGTCTGATTCCATCTTGGCAAAAGCGTAGGAGTCTGACGTGAAGAAGGGTTTCCTATTTCTGACAGCGTCGAGGAAGTCTTTTCCCTGGCGCGGATGTTCGGATAGTAAACTAGTTGGGGCTAAAAGCGTCTGGTAATCCATTTTGTCTGCAACGACATTGTAGGTGGAGGGAGAGCATCCAAAGATATTAATCGCGTAGCGTGGATGAGTTGTTTTCCTTTGCGAAACTTTGGAAGGGGAAAACTGCATATGGGTCGTCCTGCGTTTCGTGGCAGGCTCCTTGAGATTCGAGCTTGGGGCCGTCCACGGATATCCAGTCCGATACTGAGAGCCACTTATACCAAGATCCATCGTAATGGTAATGTAGGGTCGCTGGTTAATGGCGTCGGTATCACCGGGCGAGAAGAAATGGAATTTTCCTTTGCCACCGTCCTCGACGTCAATATGGACCGACTGTTGTTTTAACACATTTTTCAGCTGGATGAAGATCGCAGACATAATGTAACGGTTAAGGCGTTCATCTTTCATACAGACAGGGATGATAAGGTCCAGGTCAGGAAGAGTGGCGTGACCTTGAATAGCTGCCCCACGAGCCATAAATATCATGCATGCCTGGTCTGTAACGATCCATGCATCGTGTCCTCTGACGAAGTGCGTGAAATGAACAAAGGCATCTTTGAAAGCTTCGCGAAGGGAGCTGCCATTCATGTTGCGGGGTGTAGAGTCTAGTATGTCATTGATATACTGCGGTGATATCAAGGCCGAGAGGAATTTGACGACGGGAATTTTCTGACTAAACGTAACGTCGTACAGTCGACGATTGTCAGAAATGAGATCTTTTGTCATATCGAATAACGCCAGATCATGGGCAAGCGTGAGAAGCAGTCTTGCTACCATCGCGCCGCTTTCTTCTTTGGATAAAAGACCAGACAAAAACCATTCGAGAAGGAGGCTAGGGAACTGAGATTTGTAAGTATTTATCAACATCTCGAGTTTTGACGCAGAGATTGATTCCCCTGGCGGCTGAGCAGCAGCGCTGAACAACTGGTATAACTTGCGGGATGCTGCTTCGGCAAGAATCGGTTCTGAAGGGTACCCACCCCATAGGTACTGTCGATGATCAGGCACAGAGTAAACTGTACGCATACTGCTAGCAACCAGGAGACTCTCGACATATATGGCCTCTTCACGGCTGGAGTCAAATGTGAGATCGACCCGGATGGCAAGGAGAGGAAGAAAATCGGGTTCGTGAATAGGGTAAGGAGGTGAAAGATTGCCCTCATAGTGTACACCGAGCTTCTCTACAGCAAGATTCACGAGTTCATTTTCATTATCCATGTGATCTGACAGCGCCCAGAATCTGGAAAGGATAGATCAACATTCAGAATAAGTATCTGACAGGAATGACTCACAATGGACGGCCAAAGCGTGCCATGAAGGTCGGTGCACAAATCTCAGAAATAGTATGTGCACCTTCTTTGACAAGAATCTTAGACAACGAAGGAGGCCCGATGTCGAAAGGAAGTTCAACGTAAGGTGGATGTAGAGCTTCTCCTGGATCCCCTAGTTGCGGTGATGGACGAGATGACCAGGAGCGGTCCTCCTTGACGTGCGAGAATTCAGAGAGTCTCGAATATGTGGAAATAAATAAGGCAAAGACTGGTGCGTCCGTAAAATAGCTAAATGCCTTGCAAAGGCACTGATAGGCCGTTCGGGACATGGAGCCATCCGCCTCACTGGTCTTTTCCATGCTCAGGTTGTGCGCCTCGTCAAAATAGAAGAGTATGTAAGGTTTTTGGGAGTCGTTCGTTTTGGATCTGGCCTCAAGGAGCTTGACGATATTTTTGGTATACCTAAAAACTAATCAAAAGCGTTAGCACCTTTTCTCTTCCACGAGGGCTTCAAACATACGTACTCTTCGACTGAATATTCCGCATCACGAGTAAGTTCTGTGAATCAAGTTCGAATTCGGAAGAATCTAGTTGCGACTTTGACGCATCGGTGTGGAACTTTATACGGTCATCCGCGACGTATTGTCGCCATCGAAGGATAGTATCTTCCAGTGAATTCGACTTTTCCTTCTCGAGCCACTCTTGGGCGTATTGAAGGTACTGTAGTAAAAGAAACACATACTTCCGTTGAACGATAGAGGCTGAATTCCTGGCAACCGAGAAACGATCCAAGAGCGGGAACCAACGTCTGGATCCATGTCCTTTGTATTCGTCCATGACTGGATAGCCTTGTATGCCGCTCATGTGAAAACCTGATTTTGGAGATGGCAAGGCCGATGCGTACCTGATTCATCCTTTTCGTTTCGGAGTACAAAAGGTATGGTGAAAACAGATTCGGAAAGTTTGTCTACGACCCGTGATTTTCCTGTGCCAGAGCCTTGAATGATAGAGAAAAAGTTGCCATATCTCGTAAATTTTGAATGCCAACTTGATGCCTCTTTCATTCGAATTTCATCAATGGTATCGCGCAGAAGAACGTGAGCTTCGCCGACATAAGGTGTCTTCCATGCAGCTTCTTTCCTTTTCACTTCGACTGTAGTAAATAAAATGTAAGGAAAGGAACGTTCAGAGGCTTCAAAGACTGACTATAATTGAAAATGTAGCGCGCGTCCTTGTTCAACCAATCGTAATACATGTCCATAGCAAAAAACGTTCGCGCTGGTGGTAGCGGGATATCTCCAGGCTTGTAACCCTTCAGACAGCATACGTCCTCAAAGAATGGCCTGTAGAGTCCTTCAAACGTTTGCGGTTCTTTCTCAGGGTAACTCCCCTGTAGTACAAGGTCAACGACAGTTTTCATTTGTGGATGCTTTTCATGGAGCTTTTCCAATTCCTTCTGTATAGATGTCTGATCAGACATGTTGAGAATGGGGCTGTCGTTGAGAGTGGGACTGGGATTGCGGTGGAGGTATAGATGGCCTTGCTTTTTAAATGTTTCTTTTGGTCAATTTGGCAGCGGTGGCCACAAAATCTCAAGA
Source organism: Tricholoma furcatifolium (assembly GCA_018854895.1). NCBI lineage: Eukaryota > Fungi > Basidiomycota > Agaricomycetes > Agaricales > Tricholomataceae > Tricholoma > Tricholoma furcatifolium. Next base: position 3,392 of record JABAJV010000072.1, read on the forward strand.
TAATCAGCTCGAGGATCGATGACAACGAAGGACGCGTCGAGTCACAAGTGTCACGCACCTTCTTGACCATCACCTCTTATGATACCGCAGGCGAAAAAGAAATCCAAGCCGCTTTCTGCAGTGAGCCTCGCCAAGTTAGAACCGGGACCTAGCTCTCAGCGAAGATTTGATCCTCTTACTGCCGTAATGTCATTTCCTTTCTTTAAACCAATAGTTTCAGGGCTGATATAGCATGTCGACTAGTTCAAACCTCATGGCTTAGATTCCAAGTCAGAAATTGGGTCTAGTTTATCCCGAAACTCACTTAAAACGTCCGAAGTCTCCCGCAAAGGCAAAGGCAAAATTACGAAGGACTCGTATGCAGAAGATGCACCTGGTAAGGATCTTGACAATTTCATTTTCATAACTGTTTAATCCCACCTGTTTTAAAGATGATAGATTATGGGTTGACATTTATGAGCCAAAAACGGAGGTACGTCGTTGTATATTTTCTCCGAATGTTCTAGTGATATTCTACAGGCAGAACTTGCGGTACATAAACGCAAAGTCGATGACGTGCGAAGATGGTTTCAAGAAGCTTTTGAAGGTGGACCTTCGGGAAATCTGAAGAAATACCGAGTTAGTTGGCTACCACATCATCTTCATTAGGCTCATCTAATGGAATGCAGAGAATACTCGCTTTGACTGGCCCAGCGGGAACTGGGAAAACGAGTACAGTTCGTGTTTTAGCCAAGGAAATGGGCTTTGATATCATGGAATGGAAGAATGGGATAGGGGAGAGCGCTAGGTCAATGTTCGGTTCGAAATATTTCTCACAGCGGAGTGCAGCTCTAAGCTCTTACTTTCACAGATGACGACGCATACTCACCAGGAAACTATGGCTCTGACGGCGAAGCCTTGTTTGCCAAGTTCGAAACCTTCTTAAACCGAGCCTCAAGCTGCCAAAACTTGTTTCTAGCCCCCGCCTCCAGTCAGCTAAGCGCATCATCACCATCAAGTTCCTCCACCCGCGCTGCAAAGCGTCATATAATTCTTCTTGAAGATTTACCCAATCTTTTGCACCCCTCGACTCAATCACAGTTCCATTCCGCTCTACAGGCCTTGGTCACTGTCCCTGTGTCGAATCCGCCAGTTCCGGTGGTTGTTATAGTCAGTGACGCTGGTGTGCGAGGGGAAGTAACAGATGAGCGGATCTATAGCGCTGGCGGGTGGAGTAAAACCAAGGAAGGTGTCGTCGATATAAGGACAGTACTTCCAAGAGATCTGTTGGGTGGCCCCTTTGTCACTCAGATTGCGTACGATATTATTCTCTAACGACTTGATGTGAATTTGCTGACGCTCTCTAGATTCAATCCGATTGCACCAACCCTCATGACGAAAGCGTTGCAAACACTCTTCAATACGGCATCTCCGCAATCGATGGTGACTAAAGAAGTACTTGACGCGATCGTCGATTCGGCAAATGGAGACATTAGGAGTGCCATAATGTCCCTTCAATTCGCTTGCGTCGTGGAGATGAGTCACAAGGCACGAAAGAAGAAAGGTAGCAAGACCGTCGTAATGGAAGCGATTACAAGACGCGAACAGAGTCTCGTTCTCTTCCATCTACTGGGAAAAGTGATGTATAACAAAAGTCAGCCTTCTCCCCTTGTGTTTTTCCCGTAGGTTTGCGATGTTGACTCGCGCATCCCTTTTCAGGAAAAGGGGACCCTTCGAGTTCTTCTGCCACTGCGAAGGATATACAGAAGGAAAAGCTGCTTGATGCGCAGTTGAAAGATCCACCCAAGCTTCCACCCGATTTTCAAGGGCACGAACGAAGGGCCAGTAGAATCAACGTTGATGTGAAGTCCCTTTGATTCTAATCTCACATCGGCTTTTCATTGATTGGCAGCCTTACAGGCACTCTACGCTGATTCTCCCATAGACTCGTCCCTTTATTCTCTGTACATTCATCAGAACTACCCACAGTTCTGTGACCAAATAGATCAATGCGACGGTGTGGTCGATTGGTTAAGTTGGATAGACTCCGCTGGCGGAGACACCGTGAGGATATCCCCCGCTTCATTGGTATCCTTCGCCGATTGAAATAACATGCATTCTAGTGGTATCAAGCAAATCCCCATCAGTTTCACCTTCTGACCCTAGGAACAATACACTCGTTACCTTCTCCTGTTGCTCGACGTTCCCAAAAGATTACAAAGCCGGTATTTTTCGAATGTCTTCAGAAGGAAAAGGATGCTTGGGAAGGCGTAAGAGACGCGCGTGGATGGGCTTTGGGCGATGGGGTGCCAGGACAGGTGGGCCAGTGAACGATACCTTCGAAATTCAGAGCTCCAATTCAGCGTTTCTGATAGGTTGAATCGCGAAGTGGTTGGAGTCTCTCTCAAGTTGCTGTTGAGCTAGGCGGCGTATTGAAAGCCCGAGATCAGACAAGATCTCTTCCTCGCCCGCCTGCGTCCCATCGGCTTTTCTCGAACCTCACATTTTCTCTGGGTGCACCATTTGGTGTCATAGAGGGCCTTGATGCAACCGAGATGAATCCCACCGCTGTAGATGAACATGATAATATTCCTTCCGTACGGCGCAAAGCTTCGGAGACGGAGGGGGGGTGGTTGGAGAACGATGATATTGAAGAATTCTGATAGTATATCTGTTTGTTAACAAGTCCCTGGGAGGCAGCCAACGCAATAGCGACCGCGCTGTAGGCAGACTCGGAAAGTTAGTACTGAAATCAAGAGCATTGTAAGCTGGGACCCTGCAGTTGTTTGCGCTGATCGCGTTTTGTCTTTCCTTCTAGAGCGGCATCCCCCGTGATGCGTCTTGTCGCTTGGGACGTCGTTCTGACTAGTCTGAAGGTGGTTGTCTCAGCTATGAACGGCCCTAGAACAGAGTAACTGCGGTACCTAAGTACGTGGCTGTGCCTACGATGTAAATTCTGCGATTACGATGCATATGGCGAAGATTCAGAACCGACATAAATCGATTCAGAAAGCTTTTCTCTCTTTTATTTATCGGAAATTTCGGCTCCGCCTTTGCTCTTCGAGGAAGAACCGTCGTGAATCGTTTGTCAATGACCCAATGGTCAACGGTATAGGTTTATGCCATTGGTCAGTTACACCGTTGCCGCCCCCGCTCCTACGGAACCTAATCGCTGGAAACAAGCCAGGAATCCAGACCTCTACATATCAAAGAAAGTTGTGGCTCAGGCTGACCCTATCGTTCAAGCCGAACCTTAAATAGGAACGGCTATCCACGCTAGTCCTCTTTGACACTTCACCCGAAGTACGAGGACATATGTATGTGCAATTGTATGTGCTTCAGAACGGCCGTATATCATATTTTCGAAATGAATAACCACTACTTACAAGTGAACAAAGGCCCGGAAATCGTTGGTCAACAGGGTTGCAATCATATTTGGGGTCGTTCCAACTTGTGCGTTTCTTGCTCCATTCAGGTACTCTCCTGATTCCACGCTCGGGATTTGACACTCTCACCGGACCCTGTCAGCGGGTGTTTCCATCCATAAATATTACTCCCCAGTATGAGAAGCCACTTAACATACCCATTCCTTCCCCAACTCGATCGCTAGAGGTTCGTCGCACGGAATTTTCGTCATTGGAATCCTGCTCCTGCTGAGATGCTATACCCCAGCATGACGTTGAATTCACGATCCATCTGGGAGAATTTGGTTACGAGGAATGTTTTTTCTGGTAAATGTCCTCAGCATACTAAGTTTTGTTTCAAGTGTTAATCAACTCTTGAGCAGTCTTTACGTGGGTTTGGTTGGTTTTGGATTTTCTGTCTCGCTTCCGCCTGGAGTATGAGAAGGTCTGGAAGTATGTCATACATTGCACTTGATCTTTCATCAAGAAATGACTCAAACAAATCCGCTCCAGGTGTATCTTTCGTCAAGATCAGCTCGCTTCCAGATGGATGCTTGGAGTGTACATCTTTACAAGATATTTGGGAGTTTTTGGCCAGACGTAAGCCCTGTCCTGCCTTTATAGTGCTTCATCGATTTCATGTCTTCATCAGGACAAACTTTATCTGGACTACGCTTTTGCTTTCAAAGAGCTCAATACCTCCTCATGAATGCCGAAAGTGGTTTTTCTTTCAGTCTCTTCTGATTCAACTCCTTTTTGCCGTTGTACAATACGTTCTAATGATGAGGGGTGAGGCCGATACTTTTCGGTAATTTATCATTGTATGTATTCTAAGCATTTTGAGCAGTGTCTGCTTTGCACTTCAACAGCAATTCTGTTGTCACGGCTTTTCTTGTCATTGTCTGGATTTCCGAGCGCGCCGTGATAGCGTATACGGGTTTCAAAGTTATCTCTCTTCGTTTCGATTCAACTTGCTTAGTCGATCGGACTCCTGTATACCCTGTGGTGGCCATGACGTGAGTTTATCTCCGAATTCGTAGAAATGGGGCGACAATGATCTTGTTTCAGTGTTACTGTCGTAATTGTTCAGTTCATTATTTGGGGAATGACCCTAGCCCGACATTATGAATTAAAACGACCCCAAACCTTGGTGGCACGAAGGATTCTTCGTAATGCTGGACTTGCTTGTATATCACTAGTAGGTAAGCGTGTTTCATTTATTCTCATTCATGGTACGATACTTACCGTGGCGCGAGTCTTTTTCGTCATCGTTGTTCCCTACAGCGTTCTTGTCGAGGTGCTTACACATAACATGTTTGCGTTAGTACTCTCAGTCGGATTTGTCTGCCAAAGAGCTTAACGGCGTTTAATCTTGAACAGATTTATGATCTCCTTGTTGTCAAACCTCGTAATGACCATCCCTTTCTATTTTTTGAGTTATAGGAAGTTTGACGCATTTGTTCGTAGGGCTCCAAGGTCATACTTGATATTCGCATTTCCAACGATGAATGTGAACGATCACACCCATCCCGCCACGACTCGTCAAACGCAACATGGTGCCTTGACACATTGGACGACATATCCTCCATGACCTTCGAAGACGCACAGGCCCTTCCGTCCAGTGTTGGTGAACAAGAAGCCGGTCAAGCCAGCTCACGCGTATGAGGAACGAGCCAATTAAGATGACTGTGGTCTTCAACGATATGCTAAATCACAAATTACAATATTAACTATTAGACATTCGTTATTGTTATTGTTACAGACAATCAGACTAGTGGTACATTATAGTTTCAATATCAGTACAACAAATACGGGCGGTCAAACCAAGCAAAGTATCATATCACTGAGAAGTCAGTTACGTCAAAAGAAGGTGTGGGTAGTGTGTAAGTCAGTCGCATCGGAAGGTGTAAATAGAGTGCAGCAGTCAGGAGTGTTACTGCAGAGAGTACTTTTTCATCAAGTGAGAGTCTCGGAGAAAAGAAACCATTTGTCCATGTCCCATGTTCAATAGCGTTTCCGGGGTTCCGGCGTCATGTCTATATGGTTTTGCACAGCTGGGATACAATCTGCAAACAGTTTGAAGAGTTGCCCAACGCATGAGTTGGCGGCAAATTCCTGTAGCAGCCCCAGTGTACCAAGTTGCCAAGACATGAAGGGAAGAGGTTTCGTTCGGAATTCCTCTTCGAAAAGTTGCTAAGCAATGCTTGAGAATCTGAAGATCGTCAGGTAAAAAGAACAATTGAACGCTCACAAATTTAACACGTGCAGTATTACCGTGACGCCCAGCCTTCATTAGGTACTCTGTTGTGGCCTTAACTTCGCAGAACACTACTTCAAGGACGTTGAGTTTCTGAAGTCTTGTCGCGAAGAGCTCTAGGATGGCGGGATCAAGATGCTCTAATTTCAAATGGATTTTCTTGATCGGATGGTCGTCGACACCAAGAGCATTGAGGGTACGCACGACTTCTTGATACGTCAAGGGCACACCTGTGAGTTTCAACGTATCGAGTGAGTGGAACGAGATGAAATCCAGTAGGGGCGTTAAATTTCCGTCGAAAGGACGTAAATCGACCTGGAGACCGTGTAGACAAGGATAAGGCTTGTCGAGGGAAGCGAGGATATCGGGAAGCCAATCTTTGGACTGAGGGTTCGGTGCTGCGACGAGAGTAGCGGAACGATTGGTGCTGACGCTCAATCGCAGAGCTTTGAGAGTCTGCAGGTGTTTGCTCAAGAATTTGACAACGCCATGGGAAGAAGATAGGTGTGCGCCATCCCTGGGAATAGTCAATCCAAACTCCCGTAGACGAGGGAATGTTTCCAAGTTCGAAAAAAATCGGTCGAGTACAAGGAACTGCGAAGGCGCCCGTGACGAGATGGAGAGCGTCTCGAGGGATTCGAAGAGGTTGTTAACGAATACAGTGAAGGAATCGAAAATGTCGTCAATCTCCTGCTTCGGTTTCTTCTTCGTGCATAGATGTACTTCCAAATTCTCCAACTGAGGTAAGGATATAGGCACGATTGAGGGTAGAATTTCGACAGGAACATTCAGCGACAAGGTGCGAAGATTCAACCATATGCGGTCGACTTTAAGAACAGGTGTCAGAAATGCGCGATACATTTCTGGGTGGTATCTTCTATGATCATTCCATTCCAGAGTGTACTTGTTGAGGTGAGGGAGGGCAGAGATGGCATTCGTGACGCGGAGGATATCTTTCTTGAGACGTTTCTGAACACGGCGATTTAATTCGCGCTCTGCGTACTTGGAATCGAAAAGTCCACAGATGAAGCCCCAGATGCTAGCACCTCGCTTGTGAGAGGGCTTTAAAGACGGTTGAACCAACCAAGGTTCAATCGTAACCTCGCGAACAAGGCTTCCACGACCATCGACATTACTAGGGATTCGTCAGGTCGGTGTGATACAAGAATAAACAGGACGTGCCTGAGGTTCTTCAATATCCACTTTGTATGTTTATCACATTTGGCGACCTTAAGGACCTTCCATCGGGCGACCGTTGCAATCCTCAAAAAGCTCCGATTAACGTCGTAAAAGGTTCGCACAACGTCTCGGGGCAAGAATTGAGATATATTGACCCAAACGTCGTAAGGCGTCCTCTCCACGACTGTACCCATGGTAAAAGGCAGGGAGGGATACTGAGGCGCGAAGGCAGGGGGGGTTTACGGATGTGGGGTCACATTGAGTCACCAAAGATGCTTTTAAGTGTACTGAATGCGGAAGCGCCGAGGGTCCCTGATCACTCGGCTATAGGAGATTGCTGTGCATATGCCCTTTGCCTCGTTTTCTGTCTGGCAGTGGGAGGTTTGGGGAAAGATGGAGTGCATATGACTTTCCGAGTATTTCCGTTGATCAAGGTGTAATTTGACAATTGTGGTCCACACCACATAATCTCGTCAAGTTACAGTCGAAAACAACATGGCACGTAAATAGAGACTAGAGTGACAAACCAGGATCTTGGTTAAAGCACGATGAAGCTCATGAGCAAATGAAGGTAAATGGAGAGATTCAGAGGTCGGGGACCTCGGGGATCCGGCCTCTCCGACTAAGGCACTTGTGAGAAGGCCCTGAGACCCATGATGGATTATTCAAGATCTTGAACGCGTTTCAACCCTCTGAACTTTGAAGGATCAAGTCGGTCTCACTAGCAATTTTTGCGCTTGATGAACTTGTAAAGAGAATGGAAGCCTCCGCAGCACTATAGGAATTCATCCCCAGTGTGAGTGTGGGAAGGCGCCTGCGTGTTGGCCACGAGGCTCGTATTTGACGGTGGCGCCACTTAAGGTTTACACTATGTTGACTTTGGAGGCTGTCCACTATCCATGGGTCGAAGTGTACTGCAGGGCCATTGAAAGGAAAAAGCTGTACTGAGTAGAAAGAATTGCAAAGATGATCGTTAATAAAATTATAAAGTAAAAATACAAATACCAGCGGTTCTTCATAGGTTTTAAACACTCATACCTCGTTTTTAAAATAGTTGCTCTGTCGAGGTCGAGACTTGTAGACAATAGTCAGCTGCCCCTTCCTTTGGATACAATGAGCAGTTTTCCCAGGAAGCAAAATAGTTGGCGGTTTCGACAAAGTTCAGAGTTTTTGATCAGGTCATTATCGATTTACCAGAGATATTCTTTCTTCAGTGTGAAAACACAGGATACCTATAGCTGCGTTACCGTAGATTCAAAGAGGGTTACTGAAGGGGTAGGGCGGGCCGGGAGTGATCCGGTTCCGACCAGCTGTGACACAGTGTGACCTAGACGCATACGTGACAGATCGCGACACCACCAGAACTGTTAACGACCTCCATGTCTACAGCAAAGGCTCGTTCTGCTCATGCGCGTGCTATTTTAGGACAAGAGCTCTATGAAAAACTGCCGGACACAAAGGTGCTTCTCGTCGGTGCAGGCGGAATTGGATGCGAGCTTCGTGAGTAACTAATCTATATCCTAATTTTTTGTCCAACAGCTCACAAATTTCCAGTGAAGAATGTTGTTCTAGTTGGCTTTGGAAAAATAACGTTGCTGGATTTGGATACCATTGACTTGTCGAATCTCAATCGCCAGTTTTTGTTCAGAAAGAAGGATGTAAAACAGAGTAAAGCGCTGGTGAGCATCTTGTGTGTTGTGATTCCACTGGAGTCTTGTTACGTGAAAAAAAATCCTTTGCGGCGTTTTTTTCATTCGTCCCTTACATGTTGACTGCTGGAACACGCGTTCTTGAGTAGAAGCAGGGCCATTCATCCGCGCAAGCCACTTTCACCATTTTGCCACGAATTCTTCTTACCTCGGTACATGTTCAACGACTCACTATTTGTTCAAAAGATCGCTGCACAAACGGCAGCTGCTTTCAATCCCAATGTCACTTTGACGCCCATACATGGGAACATCAAAGATCCACAATACGACATTCCGTGGTTCCAGCAATTCGACATCGTTCTGAACGCTTTGGACAATCTTGGTTCGTATCTACCTACTTGGCGTTATTGATCCTAGCTAACCAATAGTGCAGATGCCCGGAGACATGTTAATAAAATATGCATGGCCGCACAGATACCACTCGTAGAATCCGGTACAGCAGGTTACTTAGGGCAAGTCCAACCTCTTCTTAAGGTTGGTTTCAACATTCTTGGGGCGAAACACTCTATTAACTGCATTTGCAGGACCGGACTGAATGCTTTGACTGTATTCCTAAACCAACGCCCAAAACATTTCCGGTTTGCACAATTCGATCAACGCCCAGTCAGCCCATCCATTGTATTGTCTGGAGTAAAAGTTACCTGTTAGGGTGCGTGGCATCCTCCTAACAGATGTGCTGTAACCTTATGTACCTTTAGACAACTTTTCGGCGAGGATGAGGATGCGACTGGAGAGCTGGATGAAGCCGAGCAACAGGGAGAGAATGGTGTGCACTTCACATCTAGTTACTTGATTATGACTTACCCCTATCATTAGCTCAGGAGATCGACGCATTGCGAAGAGAAGCTCAGGCCTTCAAAAGCGTGCGCACTGCCCTCCGGTCGACATCCGCGGAGGTCAGCCGTGATGCCGCAAAACTTGTTTTCCAGAAGGTGCCCTCCAAACCTGGCGACTTTTAACAAGTAACTGACTTGGAGTTTAGGTATTTAACGCAGATATCAAGAATCTGTTGATCATGGCCGACATGTGGAAAACACGAGAACCCCCCGTGCCTCTGGATTTCGACACTATTCTAGATGGTACATTTGTAGTCCGAGGGGAGAAGGCCAGTGCTGATAAGCCAGACGAGAGTGCTGGTTCGACTTCTGGCGTTAAAGGCAATGGGAGCGCTACCAACGGTGCTGGCCTGAAGGATCAGAGAGCGTTGTCGTTGAAGGACAGTCTTGAATTGTTCATCGACAGGTGTGTATTCATTCTCTGTATCTCACATCCATCTAACTGTTATGCAGTACAAATCGCTTGGCAGCTCGTCTGCAGAACGGTGCTGAAACGACGATATCGTTTGACAAAGATGATGATGACACTCTGGATTTCGTTACGGCTGCGTCAAATCTTCGTTCGACCGCTTACGGTATCGGTAGACAGACGCGTTGGGAAGTCAAAGGCATGTCCTTATTCCTTCTTCAACTTTCAGTACTAATTTTTCTGTAGAAATGGCCGGAAACATCATTCCAGCGATCGCTACTACCAACGCCATAGTCTCTGGTCTCATTGTTCTTCAGGCGCTACACCTCTTGAAGCGTAACCACACTGCTCTGCGCAACGTTCACCTGCAATACAAGCCCGCTGTCCCCCTCAGCACTATCACCCTCTCGGAACCAAACCCTGGCTGTGGTGTATGTCGGGATACATACACGCTTGTACGATGTGATCCAAGTCGTACACTTCTCGGCGACATTGTTAAGGGTATTCTGGGCGCCAATGACGATAGAGAAGTCAGCGTGTATGAAGACAAACGGATGCTGAGTGATCCAGATTGGGATGATAATCTGGAGAGGACCCTCGAAAGCCTGAATGTCACCCGAGGAAAGTTCTTGACCATCGTCGATGAGGGTGATGAATGGGGGACCATTTCAGTTGGACTGAGTGTATTACCGTATGTACCTTCGCACCCTCGCTGTTGGCTCCTTTGCTTATCAAATCCGTTATGTAGACCCAACCACTCCCATGAGGCACTGCCATATATACTCCCATCCCCTCTTCCTCAACCTCCGAAGAAGCAAAAGGCGCCCGTGCCTACACCTGCCACGCCACCCCGTATGTCAAGGAAACGTTCGCTTCCTATCGATACAGATGCGGATGTCATTGACCTTGCACCGACACCAAAACGGCTGAAGCCCACATCCAAAGCCAATGGTGCTGCACCAGGTCAGGAAAGTCCAAGCAAACGCCGTAGGCTGGAGCAGGATGGCCTGCTCCTAGTAGATGGGCCTGGACAACTAGTTGACGACGTCATTGTCATCGACTGAAAGTTATTCTGTGGACTGAATTTTGAATTTTCTTGTACATAAGGTTGCGAGAGGTATACTATGCGTGTACTACTACTAATATTATGCAATGCCGATTAATTTTACATAGGAAGAAGCCGACAGAACCTATACGATTATGTACATTTAAAACAGATGCTCTTAGTTTTTGGTCCTCCCTGCTTTTTGAGCGTTTCTTCATCTATCGGACTGGGTCACTGAGACTTGGGAAAATTTGGCAGCTGGAATCGACCTTGGTACCGTTGCCAATTGAGTACCTCTATACCAGCCATTCTTTGATATCACTTGGGCGCTGTATATATTCCAACAAACTGAGCAGCAGAGAAGTACAGGAGCAAGTCAGCAGAACGTTAACACAGTCCGTGGTCTACTTATTATTCCTTCCTTGTTGTGTTGAAGGTTATCTTATACTAAGCTTTTTTAATGGCTATAGGAGATGGACATAATGTTTTCAGCTAACTCTTTCCGAACAAATGCAGGATTCTAACAGCAGTGCCAATTCGCGAAGCTGCGACTTGAAATTTGAACACCTGCATCACGCGCTTACTCTCCGAGCCATGTGCTACTACACTGGTCATACCGCCCCACTAAAGAACCAACACAACCCTATTCCCTCCCAACTGCTGCGCTTGCCTCAATCGTCGGTCTTGAGACCTCAGCATGATAAGGTTTGGGCACAAACGTACTGCTTGCGCTACTGGTATCAATGCCGCTGACCGAAGAAGCAGCTGTTAGGCTTCCCAGCGATGATCTGAAGGAACGCGTCGCCGAGGACGAGTGCGATGACCAGAAAGAATCGTAAGTCAGAGAAGCCGGAGGGAATCCATACGGGTTCTCGTTCGTAGCTGTACCCGGAGACACTGGTAAGGTAGGCTGTCTCGAAAGTGGGGCGGCGGGGTAAGGACTCGAGGATGATGCGGGTAACGGAGGTCGTGGGTTGGTGATGGCCCAGGTTGTTGCCACAGGTGTGGGAGAGGGGAGTTGGCTGGGATGGTCATTGCGGAAGTGTACATCTGTCACGAAGAAATTTGTAGGGCTATATGTTGAGATGTAAGAGGGTCCAGCACTACGTGCTGGGGTTAATAGAAATGGCTGGCGAGAGCTGCTGCTGACCAGAGGATTGACTAGATGTCGAGGCAAATTGGAAAGATGAAGCACTGCTAGATGTTTGGTTGTCGTCCTGTGGATTTCGTGGAGGAGAGGCGATTGTGTAGCTTTGAGTCAAAGGAGATGGGGGTTTTGAAGGCTTAGATTGTCCTGGTGAGTCAATAACATGGCTATGTGTGCCAGTACTCGTGCTCGGACTTGCGCTCGATAATAGAACATTTAGATTGGCCGGTGCTATCGTTGGCGAAGCCTTTGAACCTCGCTGATGGGAGTGGTGAAAGTAGAGATTTTCTACTTCATTAAGATTCTGTTTTTGCTACACCAAATAAATTAGTCGCATGCTGTGGATTGCACAGGGAAGACGTACCCAGCCGTGATCTACCTTTAACCTGGCATATTGTAGACGCATCTGTAGCTGACGCGAGAGCTAGAAGACAAAGATTGGCACTGGTAAATTCTTAGACAGATATACGGCGTACATGATTAGCTCTCGCTCGCTCCATTGTCTGTTTGCGCCGTTTCTCGTTATCATGTGCAGGTCCATTATTCGCAGGAAGAGGCGTCGAGACAACCATGTTGCTCATAAGCAATTAACTGAACAAGAAGACGCTGTTATCTGAGATTTCCTGTAAGTCGAGGGATACGAAGATAGTCAAGACGGTCCAGTGCCACCAGACAGTAGAAGGTTTGACGAACACGCAAGGAGGTTCGAAAATTCGTTCAGGCACGTGTGGCATCCAGGTCACGCGATGCGAAAATAGCATCACGTGCACACTTCGGACTTTCGGACCGCAATCGCGTCATCCCTGACTGTTTTCAAGTTTTAAGAGTAATCTTATCCGACTATTACTCAGCTTCACTCTCTTTGCGATGCCTCTCCCACCTCCTCTGAACCTTCCCCAATGGCTCTCCAAGAATGAGCACCTATTACAGCCTCCTGTGAACAATTTTTGTGTGTATCGAGGCGGCGACTATGTAGTGATGGTAGTGGGCGGCCCAAATCAACGGAATGACTACCACGTTAATCAAACGGAGGTAAGAACACTACCCTTTTTCAAAGTCTTTTAAGAACGTGCACGATGGTATTTACAGGAATGGTTTTACCAATACAAAGGACCCATGTTGTTAAAAGTTGTAGACGATGGTGTTTTTAGAGAGATGACAATAGAGGAAGGCTCTATGTTTTTGTTGCCTGGTGAACTATCTTTCTTGTTATCTGTTTTAAGGCGTGCTTGATAATTTTTTCTTAAAAGCCAACACTCCGCACAATCCAGTCCGATTTGAAAATACTATCGGAATCGTCGTTGAGCGCGTCAGACCAGCGGAGTCAATTGGTAAGACGGAACGTTCATTTTCTCCCTAACAAGTGGTTCATTCTTATTTCTAGATCGTCTACGATGGTACTGCAATTCACCGACTCATACCGAGCCTACGATCATTTATGAGGAAGCTTTCCATGTCACGGATTTGGGAACACAGCTGAAGCCTGTAATCGAGAGGTGGATGAATTCCGAGCAGCTGAGAACTTGCAAGATTTGCGGGAAGATTGCAGATCGAAAATAAAGGACCTAAAGGACTGACCATCTACATACTATGCAGGGGCTTTGTTGTACGTCATGATTTTTCTGGAGGTCGCTTGTGCAAATTAGAGCCATTCGACTTGTCTGCGGATAGGATTATTTTTGGGTTATCCTTATTAACGTTACTTACATCTGTTTTCGAAGATAGAAACTTTTCATTCCGCTCCTCGCGGTCGCGAATGAGCCACTTCTTATTGCATTTCTCAAGCGCTCAGTGCTCAGCCATCGGGTAACATATCAATTAGCCCACACGGAGATCTTCAAACTTGAAACGGAGCTTCCATTTCGGACTCTCCTGAATTAGCACAACCTCAAGGTTGCTGGAGAAGGAGAAGGATCGATGACGATTTCGAAGTATTTTTTGACCGGTATCTCGCTGCCTTGGTCATGAGGCTGAGCATTCGCTTGATTGACGTCTGGATATGTAGGCTGTCTGCCTCGGATGGGTGCACAGCAAGGTCATGCGCTCAAGTCTCGACAATATCGATTGCTTTTAAGGATCCATTGATCGATTGTGCCTTATTTTGGTAACGACAGATTAATCACGTTCCTCAACTTGGAAGCTAGCCAGTACTGACCCATTCTCATTGAAGGCATTATGTGAACGACCATGAAGAATGGCTAGCGCTCGCGATGGACTCTAGATGACTTTATCGCAAAAGATCAACATGATCGATGGAGGCGCAAAAATACCTTTGAGGTTGACCCTTCTTGTCACGCCCAGATCGCGCCACATCTAATTAATTGATCTCTCTGCCAAATTCCTGACGAAATCCGGCAAACGCGTGCCGTCGCGGATTGCGTACTAGCCCCTCTTCGTGTATAAAGAGGGTTAAACTTGGGAATCGAACAGTCGATCCCTCTGATAACGGTCATCTCTGGTATTTAGACTCTCGTCTGCCCACTCGCCCTCAACAGCTATGTCTCAACACCACGGAAAGCACCATCACAACGAGGGCGAGAGCTACGGCTCGTCCAACAACAACTATGGCTCCAACAACAACGATAGCTACGGATCGTCCAATAACGACAGCTACGGCTCCTCCTCCAACAACAACAACTACGGCTCCTCCAACAACGATAGTTACGGATCATCCAACAACAATTCCTACGGATCATCCAACAACGATAGCTATGGCTCGTCCAACAACAACAACAACTACGGCTCTTCCAACAACAACAACAACAACTACGGTTCTTCCAACGACGATAGCTATGGCTCATCCAACAACAACAACAATTACGGCTCGTCCAACAACAACAACAACAACTATGGCTCGTCCAACAACGATAACTACGGTTCCAGCAACAACGATTCGTACGGATCGTCCGCCAATCAGCGTCAGGGCAAGCACCACCAATCCTCCAACAACGACAGCTACGGATCGTCCAATGATAACAGCTATGGATCTTCCAACAGCGACAGCTACGGCTCATCTGGCAACAACAACAGCGATAGCTATGGTTCCTCCGGGAACAACAACTACAACAACGATTCCTACGGATCGTCGAACAACAACGAGTCCCGCGGAAAGCACCACAATTCCAACAACAACGACAGCTACGGCTCTTCCAACAAAAACAACAACAGCTACGGCTCGTCTGGAAACAACTATGGATCTTCCAACAACGACGATAGCTATGGATCGTCCAACAACGACAGCTATGGATCTTCCAATAATAACAACAGCTACGGATCCAACAACAACAACCGCTCCTCCAACAACGATTCGTATGGATCGTCCAACAACAACAGCTACGGATCCAACAACAACAACAGCTCCTCTTACGGCTCTTCGAACAACAGCGGCGGTAACAACCAGCAGCAGCAGCAAGGTCAGCAAGGTGACTTCGTCAGCCAGAGTATTCAGTCGATTGCTTCCCGTGCTGGGTACAATCTCGTACGTCATTTATCCAAGATTACTTTGCTTTCATTATGGCTAACGCGATAATCTTTAGGACTCTGGCACTGCAAGCGCGATCGGTCAGGAATTAGAGTCGAGGATCCCTGGAGCTTCTGCTCTTGGCAAGTTCTGTAAGTACTTCATATACATGTCTTCAACCGGCTTAATTTATCTTTGTTCTTCAGTCTGATCGCACCATGCCATCGACGAGAAACGCATCGTAGCTGGAGGTTGTTCTGAGTCCATGTACTATAATGATCGGATCGCCAACGGGAAATTCCGAAGTATAAACACAATATGAAAGTTTAGCAGTCTTCTACATAACTATTATTACCATCTTCCAATACTATTATCCATCCGCCGTATCCTTACCTCTGTGAACCTTGTGAACTGCTCAATAGCCTCGACGGTCTTGTGCTGGTTTTCGCTGGGTTTCTGGCAGTCATAACTTTGATGACGATGCCCTTGTGTCCACAACAGGGTGCCAGACACGTTCGAATGCCCTGCGGGGCACATCAGGAACTTCGATCTCACTTTCTCAGGCCAGATTATTGTTTCTTGACGTGCCTGTTCTCTGAAAATTTTCGGTTGCAGTTTCTTCGAAGGACCGAATTACCCTCGCTGCTTTTCCAGAGATAGCGTCGCTTGCTCTGCATCGCTTATCATACGTTATACTGACAGCTCGTGGGTTCGACTTTGCCTTTCAAACCATCGGCAACTGGTCACATTTCCGTACCGCTTGAGCCTTGAGGCCGAGAAGTTTTTCTGTACAGCAAATCTCTTGATTGACGCCGATCTATGGGACTATCGGGCAGGGTTCGTCTTAGCCAGGTCATGCGCACAGCCAAGTTGGTACAATGTTGATTCCGCCTTAACCAAGTGGAGCGATATTGCTTGATGAATGGTATTTTTAGGATTTAGTTAGGTGCAGTCTTATCGCTCTTCTCATCCAACTCATATAAGTGCTGCGCTTCTAGCCTCTAAATTTCACAGAAGTACAATCTTAAACAACCAGCAGCCGATCTTGGTCCACTGATATCTCTGAAGCTATGTCGCAATTTAAAAACGAATGACGTTAGATCAAACATGTCCATTCATGACGGTTCAAATGGGAACCTGAACGCCCGATACATTTCTCCTGTCTGACGCTGTCGAGACTTCAATTGCGCCACCTCCAATTGAACAGCCTCGGATCTCTCAAAATTTCGGGAAAGACGTGCCGTGGCGGTGCGGATCACGCCTTCATCCCTCTCGTTGTCTATAAAATGGCAAGAGGAGTCTAACTTTGCAGATCAGCAGACTCCTGCTTGTTTACTATCTTATCCGCACACTCGCCCTCATCAGCTATGTCTTACAACAACGACAACTACGGTTCCAACGACGATTCCTACGCGTCCAATAACAGTGGCAATAATTACGGCTCCTCTAACAACGACAACTACGGCTCTTCCAACAACAACGATAATTACGGGTCCGGCAACAACAACTCCAATAACTATGGCTCTTCCAACAACGACAGCTACGGCTCTTCCAACAACAACGACAATTACGGGTCCGGTAACAACAATTCCAATAATTATGGCTCTTCCAACGACGACAGCTACGGTTCTTCCGGCAATAACAAGTCCAATAACTTCGGTTCTAACAACAATGACAATTACGGGTCCGGAAACAGCAATTCCAATAACTACGGTTCCAACAACAACGACAATTACGGGTCCGGAAACAGCAATTCCAATAACTACGGTTCCAACAACAACGACAACTACGGTTCCTCCGGGAACAATTCCAACAACTTTGGTTCTAATAATAATAACAACAACTCGTCGTCGGGCGATTTTCTTAGTCAGGGACTCAAGTCCGTTGCCTCTAGCGCTGGATACAACATCGTACGTCGTTCATCTTTGTGCCCACATTCTAGCGCTAACAACATCTTCAGAGCGACCAGACGGCAAACACTATCGGTCAAGAATTGGAGTCTAACCTTGGCGGAGTTGCTAGCAAGTTCTGTAAGTTCATGTCGAGTCGGCGATCTTCGTAAACCTGATGATTTTTCAGTCTAATCGTGTATACCATGTATTCCCTTGAAAGCTAGTAGTCGAACGAACTTTCTTATTACCGTGTTGTACCAATAGTAGGCGGCTTTGAAATTGTATCTGATTCTCTACCAGTATCCGATAAGTCTATGATGGCTTCCCGAATCTCATTACCTATCGCAATAAGTGTACAAGGATGGACAATTATAAGGTGGTTTCAAACAGACGACGACGCCGAGATGCAAGGGCTGCATTAATGATAGATCTATGAGTGGACCCAAGGCGAATACATACTGTAGTGCATGGAGAGCAAATACAAATGAAAACAATGACGACAGTTTCACAACATTTATCTCTCAGATTACTCCGGTCCATGTCTCAACCAGATCGACTGTGCAGTAACTGTCAATCGGCACGTATTGCTTTGTGATCATCTTGATGACCTCCTGAGCGACAAGGCCTCCGAGGAGAGCAGCTGTATTCGGAAGGTCCGCTGTAGGCGCGCGGGCACTAGATGAATAGGATGAGATGAGGGCGGGTGAATCAAGGGGAAGATGGACGCACATCTCCCCGACATATTCCTCAAAGTTTTCCGGAAGATCAGTGCCGGGTGGAAGAAGTGCTTGAGCTTCGGTTGTGAGCGACTGGGAGGTAGGGAGTACGCCAGGCTGTTTGAGATTCAGGGAGGATAGAGCGGATAGGGAGAGGTGGATAGAGGTCTGCTTGGGTGAGTTTGTGAGGGCGTCTGCTGCTTAGACAGTTAACCCAACGGAAACAAGAGTAGATTTTATGATGAACGAACCAAGTAGTTGGCGATCGGCATCAATTGCGCCCCATTTCTTGCCCCTGAGAACTTTGAGCGCATGCGCGTTTTTGACAAAGGAATCTATCATTGCATCGTCAACTGGCACTGTGAGATAGGACTTGAAACGTGTCTTCTCTTCCTCGGCACGGGTTTTGTAAAGCTTTTGCAAATGAATATATCTATCCGTGTTGGCCTTCATATCCGGTAAGGTACTTGTCAGCGGCAGCGTATGAGGAGGTTCGAGTGTGAACTTCCTCAGAGCCTCCAAAAGGTGGAAGAACGGTGGCGATTCGGGACCAAGATTGGAAAGCTGTGGTTCTTGGAAAAGTTTAGCGATGTCGGAGGGCACGACAGTTTCAGTCCAGCAGCGATAGGCTTGTGACTCGGCCTCGTCAAAGTTTTCTTCATCGTACTTGACCTTCATGTCGAGGATGCCCTTTTTAAATGCCGTCTTTTCGGGGTACGTTTGTGGGGGCTTGCCGTCGTGCTGAGGAATGTGTCAGCTATTGATCACATGGGCCGCGCGACGTTTACCTCTTTCTTCCATTTATCGAGAGCGTGTACGAGGATGACGACGTAGGGAATATGTGTGTGATCTGTGGGGTCCATTTTTGTAAAGTCTAGAGACAAAGAGTGATCTAGGAGAGCAGGGAAAGGTTTGTCTATCCTCAAGGAGGGAGCGGTTTCAGAATGACTTTCAATGACTAGGCAACTTCAGCGAATGAGAGCAAACCATGTTTCGAAAGGAACGTACTAGTATGCTCATGGAATTGAATGAAAAATTCTGCAAGGAATCCAGCCGATCTAATCACAACGAGTGGTGGGAACGATGAATCGGACCATAGTAAGGTCGAAAGTTTATCCAGCAGTGTTGGTTCGAGGTTATGCGCGACCACGAGCGAGAAAGACGTGAAGTAGGATGGATTCTTCTCCAAAAGCTCTTCTACGTTCGATGTATCTGCTATGCCCGATACGCCTTCATTAAGTTCCCCCAAAAGACGCACAGCCTCCTCTGCACGCGATTTACCGATGCTGGATGGCCCCTCGAGGAAAAAGTTGTTTCCAGCATCTTCTGGAGTAACCGTGGAATGGTCTAGGATTGTGAACTTGCCGATCCCGGGTAAGACAAGATTCTTGAGGATCGACGTAGAAGTGGCAGAGCCAGAAATGACCAAGAGATGCGCGTCTTCTAATGCACTTTGCCCTGATGCTGCCCAAAGACTACATAAACAGAATGTTAGACTCTTTAAATATATGAAACACGGCCTATTCACCGTAATTGACGGTCATAACGCCTGGTCTTGCTATCAGGCTGCCTAGATGGTAAATTCATGGCTCAGTGAGCACACTTAGAAAAGGGATTTCATACTCAGTTCTTATTGTAGCATTTTGTATATCCTGAGCTTCTGGCATCGTCAGAGTAGTAGAGTTAAGCGTTTATCGATGTTGCAGTCGAGGTCGTCGTGGTTGGCGCTGATCAAGCCGTTCAAGCCCACAGTGTTTGTGCTCAGGTGATCAATGCGATCACTGATCAGACACGCGCACCTTGCCTCACGCGTTCATGACCTTCGAAGCGAGCGACCTTAGGCCTTAATCGTAAGCCTCAGAGAGTTTGTTTACTAGTTGTAGGCATGACTCGGCGTGTGTCACTTGGTAACAACATTACCTATCTCAACTGCAGTATCAAACCGTTACCGGTTTCTATTGGGCATTCGACCAACTTCTCTACTCTCAGCAGATATCCCTCACTTGTCACATTTTAAGATCCCCTATCATCAAACATGTCATCTCCGGGCCCTTCGACGTTTGGGTGTTGTCGCCGTCGTGGTACTGGGGAAACGGACCTTGCTCTTCCCCGCTACCACGTAGTTCAAGCTTGCCCTGCACTTGAACCATCTTCAACATTCAGGAAATAGCTCAGTGACCAGCGACATAAAGGCCTTTTACTCTCCTCGTTGTTTCTCGAAATTATGTCGTCAAGTCCAGTTTCGCCCTTGACTGTGTGTTTGATATCCAACTCCTTGGGTTTGACGTAAAACTAATACTAGACTATCCAGCAAGCAGAAACGCACGTCTCTCACCGAGGCTTTCATGAACCTGATCCGTAAGTTAGAACTAAAATAAACGGATTAGAGCTTACTGCACGAACCATGTAGCTTCGCGCCTCGAGAACGTCCAGGGTCGTCCTTCGTAAACGCTTTGTTAGCAACGGCGCTCATGCGCTGTTGGCACATCCTCGTTTTATTTGCGGCATGGGCGACGCTGATCACGGTTCTCAATGACAAAGGTCATGGACTATTCATACAATCTACTTTACTCACCGTGTAAGTCGGTCACGCAATGTTCACGACAACTATTCATATCACCTTAGTGTGGGCACAGTTTTGGGTTTCGTAATATCGTATCGGACGACATCTTCCTTCGAACGTTACAACGAAGGAAGACGATTGTGGTCACAGGTCATCTTGGCAGATCGGACTTTTGCGCGTACTTTGTGGATTCATGTTGTAGGTAAGCACATGTAGCCTGCTCATTCTTTTTAAGATCCAGACATTACTTCTTTAGACCAAACTGCTACGGCCACCGTTAATGCAGAGGAAATGGCATCGAGAAATTTAATCGAAAAAAAGACTGTCATTAATCTTCTTGAAGCATTTGCCGTAGCTCTCAAACATTACTTGCGAAGCGAGGATGGCATCCATTACGAGTATGTAGTACGGTTATTGACTCGATGGTCGTCTTACCTGTTTGTCTCCAGGGATCTTTACTACCTTGTCAAGTTTCTCCCAGCATACACCTTGCCTCCAAACGTCTCCCCATCGATCAACTATAACATGTCTCAACCCTTGATTGACGCGCCAGTAGTTAACTCTCCCGAAGCTTCTACTTCCTTTCTCCATCACCGCCAACCAGTGATGGCTGCCGCGGGCCTTCCTCTGCCTACAACGTCTCCAATACGGCGCAAGTCGACATTTTTCACTCGTAATGTCTTTAGCACCATGTTAAAAGAACGGTTCATATTAACACGTGAAGATGAGAAGTATCTACTTCCAGCGCATAGGCCACCAAAATACCACATCTTTGACTTATTCCCATTCTCAATGTTCGTTGAGTGCCTTCTGAGGCGGGGTCAGGACGTAAAGGGCAAGACTGCTACGAAGCTCCGAGTTAAGATGCGACAAGGGATCGTCTCACATAACCTGCCGCTGGAAATATCTCTCTACATTGTACGTGGTAATGATGATCAGCCCCAAGTTATTGTTGATTTCTGCGAAACAGAGCTCGTACATCGCTGCGCTGCAAAATAGAAAGCAGGTTGACGTACCAACAATCAGTAAGGTCGCGAATTTACAAACATAAAACTCCGTGATAATTGTTTCTTTCCCTTTAGACACCCTCCTTGCAGCTCTAAACCAGCTCGTGGATGCCCTGACTGGTCTAGAGCGTGTTTTGACGACTCCCATCCCGTTCTCGTAAGCAATTCCTTCCTTTTCATCGTTGTCCCTAAGAAGTCTGACAAGATTGAAGGTACTCGATTCACCTATGGATGGTCACAATGATCTATTGCGTCTTCTTGGTACAGCACCCATTGATTAGAATAAACCAGCCCTAATCGCACGCTCTGAAGCCATTCCAAATCTGGAACACTCTTAAATGGCTAACAATACCTGCAACAGTTATCATCGTGAGTCGTACATGGTGTGCTGCAGCATCTAGATTTCGACCCATCTCTTCGTAGTCTTTCATGTTCTTCGGGTTTGTTGTCGCAGGTGAAGAGATTGAAAGTGAGTGGTCAATGTCATGACATGTCAAAAGGCTGATTTCGAAATAGATCCCTTTGGATACGACAGAAATGACCTTGTGCGTCGCATACTATATCACTGTCCGTCCTTGTATCATAAATTGAAATGTGACAACTTCCAGGACCTCGACCACTTTACCGATATTGTCAAGAATGAACTTCGAGCTATAACCTCTGCTCCGCCGCCAGACCCCTCGCGCTGGGCATTTGTTGCAGAAAATGATATCTTGTTCTCCAAGCCCACTGACGCGGAACGCATCCCACCCTCAGACTGGATGAAACAAGGTCACGTCGCAATACAGAAGAGCTTAGGCGCCTTATAATCTATGTATGTAGTACCTTATTGCAATCATGATTCCATGCCTCTCATAACAATCGGATTGAATCGCGCATCACGGAATACCTCTATTTGACGCTTTTAAATAAGAAATATAGTATCTACTTCTGTCTGCTCTTGAAACAAGCAGGAATGGCCTGGAGAGTGGCACCGCAGGAAAGCAACTTGACAAAAAGCACTCTTCCCAAGTTACTCGTCCGAAGAACCTATGCAATATCGCAAGCCTGAGTGCAGCGTCGCCTACAGCACCCTTGGCCCCTTCCAGTGAGGGTTGTACTCTTGCTCGCCCATCGTATCTTGGTACCACTCTTCGAATTTTTCGTAACTCGACCCTTCGCCATAGCGATGGACCTGGTAACGCAGCTCTGGATCAGAGTTTTCGTAGACACGGCTGCGCTGGCGGGTAAGGGGGCGTGGATTGTGGGCGGGGAGCGTGCCGCGTACAGGCACCAAGGCCAGGGAATCGCTTTTGGCATTGTCGTAGGACTGGGAAGCGTCAGAGGGGCCAGGTTCGGGTCCAGATGTATGAGGATCACTTTGAACAAGCGAAGTGAGGTGGTCCTCTAGATCTGGAGATGGCTCAGGTGAGAAATGTCTCATGACATGATGCAAGGTGGAGGATCTGGTCTGCGAGTGGTCCTCTGGGGAGGATTCAGGAGAAGAGAGATGGATGATGGTATGATGGACAGCGGAGGGGCTGGTCTGCAGCTGGGACGTTGAGGGCACCGACGATTGCGTCTGGGCCTGGGATGGCGAAAGACTGAATATGCGACCCAGGAACCCAAGGACTGATGATGGTACAGACTGTACAGCTGAAGGGCTCGACGGATCGCAGTCATAATTGTAATGGAGTCCGGGAACGGACACAGGAGGAGGACGGTATAGTTCAACAGTAATGTCCAGGTCCAGGTCACTTGCGTGCTGTGGCGACGTGCGGGATTCGCGAGTACGACGACGTATATGTGCGCTGGCGGATGTTGCGGGCTGGTTCTGAGTGTCTATGTTCCAGCTCCTGTCATCCCTTGCAAGTCGCTTTACTGAACGTTCGACCTCTTCCTCTTCGTCACTGTCTGTGCTTGGGGACCTTGGGCGTTTGGGACGAGGGGTGGGAGGACGGGCGGAGCAAGGGAGGAATTCCTTCTCGTCGTTGTCACTGCCTGAGGGTGGAGATGGGATACAAGAAGAGACATGCGAAAACTTGGCACGTTTAGAAGATGGCGTAGTGTTCAGGTCCGCATTTTCTTTGTGGTCAGGATCCTCCAGAGCATCCAGGTCGTCTCGCCTGCGTTTCCTAGCGGCGGGGTCAATCTTGGGCGGTCGGAGAGGTGTCTGGTAAACAACATCGAAGCTGCTATAACGGGAATCTGGTCAGCTTAGGGGAAAAATTGTCGACCAAGGCACGTACTCATCGGAAGATTCGTCTACGTCGTTCTGTCCACCGTTACCATCCGCTCCATTGTTAGCTTCATCATCGCCTTCATCATCCCCACCATCGTCTCCATCTTCGTCCCCACCATCGGCCTCATCGCCTTCTTCATCGTCAGACCCCAAATCAGATCCATTCTCTTGCATACGTTTCGCCTCTTCCTCCAAAGTTTCGATCCAGTCTGGACCAACGATCTCCGCGAGGTAATTTTTGAACCCATTCCATTCCTCATTCTCGGCTCTTAGTTCCATGTGTGCCTTCATGACAGATTCGACGGCCAGTCTGAGTTCCTGCTTCGCTCTCTCCAATGCAGTCTGCACATCTATGCGTCCAGACTTCAGATCGTTCAGCATTATGTCGAGCCAATCGCCATTGACGTTGGGAGGATACGTAAATCGTGGTGCCGAGGGCTGAGGAGGGGGAGGAGGGGGAACGGAATGCTGTGATTTTGGAGAAGCGGGAGGAGAACCTGAAGACACAGAAAAATCGATGGTGGGGAAGGGGGCTGGAGAGGAGTCTCGGACACTGGCGTTGTCATCTTCGGCATCATCCTCGTCGTTTCCGTCATCAGGAGAAGCTGTGCGCTTGTGTGGTGACGGTGGTGACGGGGCATTGGGCATTCGGACTGAGGCGCTGGGGCCATTTTGATTTCCTGAAGTGGCTTCATTAGAATTGATATCTGAGGGTAGAGGTGTGGCGGTCATACCTGATGAAGCTGAAGGGTGGGTGGGTCCAAGAGGAACCGTTCCTGTTGGCTCGAAAGCTAGAGCAGCGTTCTGCGCTAGGTTTGTGAGCCGTTCTTGGTGGTAGAGATAAGCTCGTAATATGGGTGCACCGCGGACCAAGACTCTGCGTCGAGGCAGCGCCGATGACGGCTCTGGTTCGACGGCATCTGGTTGGGGGTCATATTCACCACGAGGGTTGTAAAATTGTCCCCGAGGTTTTTCTCCAGTAATTAGGATCTTTCCTGACTCGGAAACCTTATAGATCAAGTGGGGCAGAAAAGGCACCTCCTTAAATGCTGAAGTGATAAGATTGACGATTTGTGCAGCAGAAAAATCGCGAGGTAGGCCGAAGGCCTAAGAAGAGCGGGGAAAATAAGAGGATAGAAAATGGAATAGAAAATGGGGCTTACATCTGCATACTCAAAGATATACTTGGTCTCTTGAGAGGCCAATTCTTCAATGTTCATACCTGTCAGAGACAACATTGCACAGAAAGTTTGGGGTGGATGGAGGTCGGTTGAAAAAATACGAAAACAAAGGAGAGCAGCGCTTTAAATGCTTTGAAGCTGTGTGGGTTGGCCATAGCGCATCAACGGGCACCTCCAGAACAATACAAGAATCAATGTTATAGAACAATAGTAACACTCGTCGATCACAAAGGAAGGCTATCTTGTTTTGTGGTAATTTGATAATCGGCAGTCGCATGATTGGGTTGCCGAGCGATGATGCCGCAAATTGCCGATACCTTGTGTTAGCCCCTTCCACCACCGTCGATGCATGCAATATGTAGAGCTTCTCCTCTAAGGTCCTCAGTTCGATGCCTACGCCTCTATCATCGTACAGTCCCTGTCCTTATACCACAACCAGACACATTCAGGGTTACGCCGCATGGCTCTTCAGAATTAGGACTGCGTTCCCACAGACCTCCCGATTCCAGCTCTAAACCGCGTTCGAATGGCTCGTCTTCGTCGCAGGTTTCAGACCAAGATTGGGAAATAAGAACTGGTGCATTTTGAGCCCTTTTTTTATGCGACTCTCTTAAATTTCTGATGCTATAGCAAAGGACGCGCTATCTATGTTTTACAACAGACCTTGCCCGAGTTCTTTCTGGCCGGGCTAGTTACTTCTATGGACAAGGCCACTGGAACGCCAAGATCATCATCTACTAGTATTCCAATTATCAACGCGAACCCTCTAGACTCGCAAACCTATGCCGATGACGACATTGAGGGAATTTACAGCCCCAAAATACGGCTTTCCTACACACCACCTGTGGCTCTTCCTCCACCATTCCCCACGACTCTTCATATTGAAGGTAGGATTATCAGTGTTGTGGTTCACAGGAATGGTGAAACTCATTATTCACCAGGTTTACCGCTGTATCTGGCCTCTGCTGTATTTATTCGACATACAATGAACGCATTGTATACGGATCTGGCCGTTGAACTTAGGAAGGTCGTTGTCAAGACTCCACGGTCTTCCGCGTCCCCAAATCTTCAAGACGAAATCATTTCGCGCTCGAAAAGGGGACGGAGGGGAAGAGAGAAAAGTTTGGTGATTGGCGTCGGCGTGACTGGTATCTCGAGAGTGAGCGGCGCCTCAGGAGAATGGGAAGTGTGAGTTGAAGTGAACTTGACCTCTTCGTTCTAAAGTCTTATCATTTTTGTCCTTAGCTCCTCAACATATTCCTTTTCCCCTTCAACGGGACTCATTGACAGACATATCATTGATTCGATCTATCCTGCACCACATCAAGCTGTATATGACTCGTTGAGACTGAGCCTTGGAAAGGTCTTTGGAATGGGTATTGAGGATGGTTCTAGGGCGGGTTCTAATGGTGCAGCGTGTACCGCGGACCATGGGCCTCACGGTCACGGCCATGAACATGTGCTGGAAAACGGGGAAAAGTAACTTTTATGACAGATCTGACAGTTGTGTTTACCACCCCAGCTCTCTTTGTCGTCTCAACTGAGACGAGTAGATAATATATTTTAATTTATGTATTGCGGAATAGTAATCCTCCCACCTCATCTTTCATGAATCAAAAGGTTCCAGGTTCTGGACGGCAATCAAATCATGTTTTTCAACTCAAAGAGAAGCCCTTTTCACGATCAAAGTACCCCTAGATAAATTTAATTATCTCCTGAGCACATGGGTAGTCGCACCAGTTCTCAAATTCGCTCACATCTCTTTCGAAGCCTTCTCCCACTCGAGCAACGACTTTACTGCATCTTCAAGAGTCTTGTGCCACCCTATATACTCCACCATACCCAAATCCTCTGCCGCGGATCGCGCATCGATAGTCGAAGCCTTCCCAGGCAACGGTTTGGCCGTCTCAGGGGAGGGAAGGCGCGATTTGAGCTCAGGGAACACTTTCTGGATGTGTTCAACCGCCTCCGTCCATGTGAATGAGGCCCCGCAGACTAGGTATCTTTTGCGTCCCGACGCTGCCTTTCCGGTCCATTCAAGAGCAGAAACATGTGCCCGCGCAACATCGCGAACGTCGCAAAATAGGGGCGCTACCTGTACTGGGAAGGTTCCACAAAGTAGCATATACAGTAATCCGAGGGTGCCTAGTTCTTTTTTGTGCGGGAGGGGGAATCCTGGTGCGAGGGGTCCATAAATGAATGGGGGATGCACTATTTGTGGATTTGGATTAAATAACGGCTTTTACGGGTATTGATTGGGAAAGGTTTACTTGTGGTGAGATCGAGTTCAGGATGTGAGGCTGCGAACTCCCAGGTTGCCTGCTCAGCTAGAATTTTACTTGCCAGGTAAACCTCGAGAGGGTCATATTTTCCGCTCAAGACTTCTTCCTTAGTTGCGTGGCCATAGTCTACAGGCTCTTTTAGCTAGCCATTTGGAGCGAAAAGAATGATAGAGAAAAACATACGGGACGACGTAAAGACTATGCCTTCCCATCCTTGAGCATCGCTGGCTACAAAGAAGCGTGTCAGATGATTTGACAGGGGAAAAGAAGATCACGAACGATCCGACATTGTCCCCCAGCTGCTCGTTATCACTATCTTTGTGACACCAGCCTCGACAGCTTGGCGAAGGATGTTCAATGTGCCGTCTATAGCGGACTAAAAATGGATCAATAGATGGTTCGTACAGAACCCCGCGCAAGGCCTCACAGCGAGCGACTCCTCTGGTGAAGCTCTGCCAACTATAGGGCTAGCGACATGTATTATTCCATGAACACCTGTACTCATCATAATCAGGTTAACTGGTTTCTGACGATACGGACGAGCATCGAAGCATCGCGACCTTTGATAACATCCGTCAGATCATCTTTTGCAATGTCTTCGACATGGACCAAGGTAAAATCAGGGTGCTTTGCGCAAGCCGCGGACCGCAAAGATTCTAATCGACTGGACCGCGCAGTTCTAGAAGCGGATTTTTGGGCAAAACTGTTATCATGACGTGGTCGAAGGCTTACCCGCGCACCGCGTAGCCCCTCTGTAAGAGTTCTACAACCACATGAGATCCTACGTAGCCTGAAACGCCTGTGACCTAAGAGAACTTGGTTATCCTGTGCGAGGAAGCATTGCTTTGATAGGAACTGACGAGGATGATAGGCTTGGGCATCGCAATTAGCTGGGTGAGGAAGGGAAGATTTGTATCCTCTGCCATGCGTCATCGCATGTTATAGTCGTCCAATACCCCGGTCCAGCCTCATCACAATCAGCAATGGATTAATAATCGAAAGTCATGAGAATGAATAACCATCTGCTTATGTGAATGACGTTATTACGCCCATTGAGAGGGATGATGCCACACTGCCAATGTCAATGATTCATCAGCGCCCTCAAATGCAACACACAGCGCGCTGAAAACTGTTGGTCATCGGACCGAAACAATGATGGTATTGTGGAACTCCAGGTTGTATCTATGACATCTATGATTGAGGGTAAAGAATTAGCGCAAAACATGTAAAATTTATAAAGCAGAACAATAGCTGGGTCAACCAGCAATACACCCCAGAAAGGGGGACAAGCGTGAAGAATGCGAAGTCGGTAGTTAAAAAGATACGGAAAGGGAGATGAGATGTTTAGAGCTCGTCGCAGTAAGGGAGGTCATCGTCATCATCGTCCTCTGCAGCAGCACTGGGAGTTGCAGTTGGAGTTGCAGAAGATGATTTGGTGGAGCTGTGGCTGGCGCTGGTAGGAGTAGGGGTGGCAGTTGCAGCGGGGTTGGCCGGTGAGGCAGTAGCGGGGATAGTGTCACCATGGATGGCCGTAGAGGGCTGAGCGGGAGCTTGAACGGTACCAGCGACGCAGAGAACCTAGCGAACAGGGAGCGAGTATGAGCATGGATCCATAAAAGATGATCAATTATCAATTAAGCTTGGATGGCCAAGCAAAGAAGGATAGGGGATGTATGGAAAAGGCGAGCCAATGAGGATAGGACAAGCAACTGACCTCGCCAACGTAGATATTGGTGCACTCAGAGTTGATTTGAGGATTGTTCAGGTACAGAATGGTGGTGTTCAAACCATGTGCGGCTGCAAGGGCGTCGCAGCTATCGCCTGCAACGACTTGGTAGGTCGTTGTGCAATCCTCTCCTGCATATCCAAGGCAGAGAGTGCTTCCTACTTGAAGGTTATCGCACGTCGAGTCAATGATGCCCGTATTGATAGCAGCGAGTTGGTAGCTATATATATGTGCTGCTCAGTGGGTATTCTAAGGTCAATGAAACAAACCACGCACGTCGATACATTCTGCGCTGCAGAGATGCTATCGCAAATATCACCTGCCTGAACGGTGTACTGTCTGGTACAGGTGGCAGCGTAGGCAGCTGTAAGCCGGTCAGCTAATAATTTTAAATTGTACGGAGCGATATACTGACATTGAGCGAGGACGGGAAGCGCGAGGAGGGCAGCTGAGAAGAGCATGTTCGTGCTACTTGAAAGAATGAACGGTGCAAAATGCAAACGAGTGTGTTGGAAGCTGCTGCGCGCAGGAGAGAATGTGGGATCTTCATGATCAACATTTCTTCCTCTTATATACTTCGGCTACTTCGGCAACTCCCACCTTCCAGATCGGGCTGCCTAGACCTTCGTGACGTTGCCCTGACCACACCCGAGATATGTTTTTCTTGGAGACCTCAGTCCCATGTAAGTTTTCAGCGATTTTGAACGTGGTCCAGTTTACTGTGTAGACATTTTACAGCCAATATTTTGACCAAGCCGTTCAACTTTCAACATGTTGTGCAAATTGGAAGATTAATGATCCCTTGGCGCCCGTCGGTAAAAGCAGGTACTGTAACTGAACTCTCACGGCTCAAAGGAAGAATTCATGTGGAGTGGTTGACACAGCCGTTTTATCGAAGCACCCCTCGAATCGTATTTTGAGGGTACTGACACATTTACCAAGAGAGGCTCTCCAGCTCTCGACTCCGACTGAGGCGCACGAGTCGTATTTTTGCATCTGACAAAAGGGGATTGCAAAAAGGAAAAAAAAAATCGACAAAAAAACTGGGGCGCATTTGGAGGCTAAAAGACTACGCAACGAAGACGCCTGACGTTATTATCGTAGCGTATTAGAACTTCGTGTCTAAAACCGTGTTAACCGCTGAAAACTGCCCACGTTTTGACAGTTCCGGCATTGAATCCACAACCACCTTGAAGGCTGCTTCCATTTCGCATTCCAGGACTATTCTTATACTGCTTCCAAGTCCAAGTATAATGTGCTCCAGCGATGCCAAATTTTCCAAAAACACATCGATGCTGATCTGATGGCGGAAATGAGAGCGAAATAAAATGTGGATCTTGTCCAGTCTTGGCATTTTGGATGTAGATGTCAGGATACTGTTGAGTGCCCGCACATCACCATAGTAGACCACCTTGAAATGAAGTTCCTTCAAATTCACGCTGTCATTGAGTGACAAGGGGAACACATTGTCTTTGTCAGTGCCTGCAGACACTGATATTAACATAAATCCTTTGGATTTCTGCATTTCGGAGCATACCTCTAAGACGGTTGGGCATCCGGTCCATTAAGTATGTGTTGGTGCAGATTTTGAGGGTAGAGAGGGTCGGTGCAGTAACTTTCAGAAGGGGAATAACGGGGGGAATGTAGCTGGGGAGAATGGGTATCGATAATTCAAGTGTGTCGATACTTTGCATGCGAATGATATCAGAGCCCAACGCATGTAAGAAGGGCGAGATGCTCTTCTGCACCAGCAAATTTAAATATCGCAAAGATGCAAACTTGTTTGTTAGCTGAGAGAACTTGGATGGGCTATCATCCATATGCGTCACCTCAACCCCACATATAGACAATCTCTCGAGCTTGAAGAAGTTCCCCGAGAACAAAAGAAGTTCGTGCGGATGGTCAAAGATTGTATTTCTCCAGTGCAGACAGGCTAAGTTGGGCAGCGATAGAATTTGCGCCTTCGTCTCTTGGGAAACTTGACCCCAAGTGATGTCCTTGAGCGTGAGTTCGATGATATGACGCAGATGAGGAAGCAGCTTCTCCATCGACTCCGAAAATAAAGTGTGAAGTTCTGTGTCCTCCGGCCCAAAGATACGAAGACGTCGAATATATCGCCCCAGCTGTGAATTAGACGTTTCGAGTATCTCCAGCAGGGTTGTCAATCTTGGCTGGAATTCGGGTTTATGAGTATTCGGGATCGTCGCTGTGAAGCCGGAAAAGAAGATTTCTCGAGCGCGGTCACTCCAGCGAGAGCATACGAGGCTGCAAGAGGCTAGAGACTTGCGATCTCCCCGCAAATGCTCCATGATCTCGTTCTCGAGTTCAATGGGTAGCAATAGTCCTTGAGTCGTCAACATCGTGGGCCCGTCTCTTTAGTTACTACTTTATCATAAGATCCAAAGAGACAGTCGATAAGCCTGTAGGGTCACTGACCTTTATCAAACCCCAGGTATATCTGGAGCTTGCGCGATTTAAGTCTGTCTCAGGACACTGCTTACGTCATTGCAGGTTTGCCGCTGTTCAATCAAAAGAACAAACTTGGAATGACTGAAGGAAGGATGTACATAATTTTAACGCACCCTGCTCTCCCCCACACTGACATGTGACAAAATGTGACTGTGTTAACGAAAAAGGAAATTTGTGACACTTGAGAGCATTATGTATTATAATATTTTGAAGCATTGAAAGGCCAAATTGCCCAGCGGTTTACACCCCCAACACACACCCACACGCATCACTCACGCCTCCTCAACCAAAATACCCACAATCTGCTGCATCCCAAGCACCCTAAACCTCCCAGTCCCCCTCCCACTCCGACTCCCTCCAAAATCCGACCTCCCCCACGCGACAAGCTCCACCGCCCACCCCCTCTTCAGCGCGGCGTTTACGGGCCCGAAGAACCGGTCTTCGCTGAACTGCCCGACGTTCCCGTCGCCCGTCGCGAGCACGATCATCGACCCCAGCGGGACGTCGTCCGTCGCTGCGAGAACCTGGGCAGTTTTAGTTGGATTGGAGGGTAAGCGGCTGCGCGGTGAGGTGCTGGTGGTTGTTGGTTGGGTGTGCGCGTGGGGGGGCGAGGGGATGGGTATCACCGCCTATTAACTGCACTGAAAACTGCCCACGTTTTGACAGCTCCGGCATTGAATCCACAATCACCTCGAAGACTGCTTCCGTTTCGCAGTCTAGGACTATTCTTATATTGGGTCCAAGTCCAAGTATAATATGCTCCAGCGATGCCAAATTTTGCAAACAAACATTGATGCTGGCCTGATGGCGGAAATGAGAGCGAAATGAAACATGGATCTTGTCCAAACTTGGTACTTTGGATGTAGACGTCAGGATACTGTTGAGTGCCCGTACATCGCCGTAGTAGACCACCGTGAAATGAAGTTCCTTCAAATTCACGCTATCACTGAGTGACAACGGGAACAAATTGTCCTCGTCAATGCCTAGTTACAGACAATATTAATTGAACTTGAATCTTTTCATATTTTCGAATTTCGGAGCACACCTCTAAAAAAAGTGGTATTCCGATCCACAAAAATCGTATTTGTGCAGACTTTGAGGGTAGAGAGGGTCGGTGCAGTAACTTTCAGAAGGGGAATAACGGGGGGAATGTAGCCGGGGAGAATGGGTATCGATAATTCAAGTGTGTCAATATTTTGCAAGCGAATGATATCAGAGCCCAACGCATGTAAGAAGGGCAAGGTGCTCTCCCGCACCCGCAAATGTAAATATCGCAAAGGTGCGAAGTTGTTTCTTAGCTGAGAGAACGTGGATGGGCTATCATCCATACGTGACACTTCAACTCCACCAATAGACAATCTCTCGAGCTTTAGGAAGTTCCCCGAGAACAAAACAAGTTCATCCACACCGTCAAAGATAACATTTATCCAGTGCAGGCAGATTAGGTTGGACAGGGATAAAATTTGCGCCTTTGCCTCTTGAGAAACAAGATCCCAAGTGATATGCTCGAGCGTGAGTTCGATGATGTGACGCAGATGAGGAAGCAGCTTCTCCATTGACTCCGAAAATAATTTGTGAAGATCTGTATCCTGTGGCCCAGAGATGTGGAGACGTCGAATATATCGCCCTGGTGAATTATGCGCTTCGAGTATCTCCAGGAGGGTTGTCAATCTTGTGTGGAATTCGGGCCTATAAGTATTCGAGATCGTCGCTGTGAAGCCGGAAAAGAGCAGTTCTTGAGCACAGTCACGCCAACGAGAGCATACGAGGCTGCAAGAGGCTAGAGACTTGCGATCTCCCCGCAAATGCTCCATGATCTCGTTCTCGAGTTCAATGGGTAGCAATATTCCTTGAGTCGTCACCATCTGGGCCTGGCTCTGCAGTTACTTGTCATAAATGGATCATTAGATCCAAAGAGACAGCCGATCGGCCTGTAGGGGCACTGACCTTTATCAAGCCCCAGGGGTATCTGGAGCTTGCCGCGGCGCGATTCAAGTCTGTCTGAGCCTCTCAGCAGACTGCCTACCCCACTACAGAAGGAACGACTCGGAAACTTGAAAGATTTCGGATGATGCAATTTTGATGGTTGAGGCTGCTGAACCAAAAGAGTTAGACAGGTCTATTATTATCATGCAGCTGAAAATATATATTTGCGACCATTTTCCTATGGGTCGATGGCGTAGCTGGTTATCGCATCTGTCTAACACACAGAAGGTCCTCAGTTCGAACCTGGGTCGACTCATAACTAGGGGAAGTGGACGTGTTTTTGACTGGATTTCATTCGTTCTCCTACTTCAATTTAACAAATCCATTAACAACACAAATGGACACCATGAGGTCCAGACGTCAAGGTCGCTCAGCCATGTGCAGGCAAAACCAGAAACCCCTTGGAATTTGTGAAGGACGAATGAATTCCTACCATCTTCTCAAACACCAGTATTCTAGAGTAAGCACGTATTATGCATCTCCAACGAGTCGTCGAGGCCGCTCAACTCTCAGCCCTGCCACAAGTACAACTGTCGACCGGTCGACCGTCACGCCCTCTGGGCCATACTAAAAAAACACGGTGCAACCACAAGGCCGCACGGGGCACCAGTACTGTCCCCATGGGTTCAACACCCGCGTCTAATAGATCGCTTCTCAAACTCCTTTCTCCTAACGCGACTCGTTACCATTCAAGACCATCCAGGCCTGTCGTGACTCGTCCCCATAAACCCTGGGAAGGGTTCCACATCTCTCTCAGATCGTACAGACCGTCGACCAGTCGACGTCACGCCCTCTTATTTGCAGGGCCTGCATCCCCATCCCTTCACACCCACTCACCACTCACACCCCCTCAACCGTCAACCAAACTCCCCACAAACTGCTCCATCCCAAGCACCCTAAACCTCCCCGTACCCTCCCACTCCGACTCCCGCCCGAACTCCCTCCCCCACGCTCGACTCAGCCCCTCCTCCCACGCGACGAGCTCCACCGCCCACCCCCTCTTCAGCGCGGCCCGCACAGGCCCGAGGAACCCGTCCTCGCTGAACTGCCCCACGTTCCCGTCGCCCGTCGCGAGCACGATCGTCGACCCCGGCGGGACGTCGTCCGTCGCCGCGAGGACCTGGTGGAGCTTCAGCTGCAGGAGCTCGTCGACGCCCTGTTCGCGGTAGCGGATGCGCGGTGGGGTGCCGGTGGTTGGTGGTTGGGCGTACCCCTGGGCGTTGGTGTGGGAGGGCGAGGGGATGGGTATCGCTGCCGACGCGGACGAAGCGGACAGCGGCACCCTCAACGGCGTCGAGGGATGCGGCGACGCGCTGCTATCCCCCCCACTCGCGCTGGCGCTCGCGGATCCAGAGAGGTGCCTCCTGTGCCCCCGTTCCTTCTTCTTCGACGCCGTGCGGTCCATGCCGTCACCTAGATCCGGCACCCGTACGAACACGCGCACCTCGTACCCCAGCCGCTCGAGCGTATCTATGGGCTGGTAGAGCGGCGACGAGGCCACTGCTACGCGTCCTGTATCCGTTTCCGTAAGGACGACGAGAAAGAATGCGGGGAGAGAGGAGGGGAAGGACTTACGCGATACGGCCCGCCCGCGCTCCAGGATGAGCGTGAGCGCCGTGTGCAGCAGGTGCCGAAGCTTGGGCTTCTTGGGCGTTGGGTTCGCTGTGGGCGAGGGGGCTTGTACGGCTGGTGCCTGTGCATGTGCTTGGGCTGGTTGCGAGGTGCTCTCAGGAGGGACCCTACCTTCCGGGGAAGAAACGCGTGTTGGTGTTCGGGATCGTTCGATCGTGGTTGTCACGGAATCGGTGGCAGCGCGAGCCCGTGCGCGTGCTCGTG
The DNA here is from genome assembly GCA_018854895.1 of Tricholoma furcatifolium. Lineage (NCBI taxonomy): Eukaryota > Fungi > Basidiomycota > Agaricomycetes > Agaricales > Tricholomataceae > Tricholoma > Tricholoma furcatifolium. The sequence continues at coordinate 38,696 of JABAJV010000072.1, forward strand.
CTCGTGCATGTGGGCCACGTACGTCCCCAGATCCTGACCCTGATCCTGATCCATTGGCGTTTGCGTTTGCGTTTGCGTTTGCGTTTACGTTTGCGGACGCGTATATGCTCGCAGGGTCTTCATCCTCGCCACTCTGCCCCCCCTCCGCGTCCCCCTCCTCCTCCTCACCTCCTCCTCCGAGCTCACCACCCCCACGCACGTCCAGCAGGACTTCGTCATCCGCATCGCCGTCGCCGCCCGACCCTACAGTCCCATTCACACCCGCATCTACACCCACACCCACACCCGCGCTAGCACCGGCACCGGCACTCGCACTCGCAGCACTCGCCGCATGCGCCCTCCTCACCTTCCGCGTCCTCGAGCGCGCGCGTGCACGCGGAGGCTTCGTCTTCGGCGTTTGCATTTGTGTCTGCGGCGGCGGGGAGTGGAGCGCAGTGGCGAAGGAGGGGAGGGGGATGGGTGTCGTTAAGCCAGCTGGGGCGGAGGCGGGAGCGGGGGTGGTGGCATTAGTGTAATTACTCGGCGTAGTAGTAGTACGAGTAGTAGGTGTTGTTGTCGTTGTTGTTGTTGTTGGCGTCGTCATAGCCGACGTCGTTGCGTTCAAGTTGGAAATTACAGAATTAGGCGAAACAGATACTGGTACCGAAGACGTTAAATTTGAATTCGAAGTTGGAGTTGAATCTGATGATGATAACTTAAACCCGGGCGATAATATCGTTGAGGTCGAGGTCAACGTAGGACCCGACGGCGACTGAGATGAATCAATGTACCCCTCAGGCACATGTTTAGGACGGGCGAGTATCCTCGGGACCAACGTCCCGTCCTTTAAATTCGGCGCAGGCTTCGTAACCGAGGCCGTGGGCGTGGGCGTGGCGTTAACCAGCGCCAACGCAGGAGTGAGAGTAGATGGGGATTTAATATTAGACAGTTGGGGCTGGGGACGAGATTGAGAATGAGATGCAGGTGCGGATGCGGATGCAGGCGAAGCCTGAGTCGACGATGACACGCCCTCCTTCGCCTTTCCCTTATCATTCCGCCTCGCCTGGGCCGATTGACCGGGGGTAGCGGCAGAACTGGAATTTGGATTGGGATTTGGATTCGAACTCGAACCGCGCAATACGCCCGGGTGGCGCTTCAGATACGCCAAGAGGCCAAAGAGGATGTTCGAGCTACGTATATGCGTTGCGTGTATTCAGACACACTCGAAGAAAGAAAGGCGTGGGACTAGGAACACTCACTGGTCGATAAAAACATGGACGGGTGGGTCACCCGCGCCCGGCGCGCGCCCCCGGGGGTCGAGGTACGCTTCGCCGTCGCCGTCTCCGTCCTCGTCCTCGTCTTCGTCCTCACCATCCTCCTCGCTCACACCTCGCATCCTCGCCTCCTGCAACGCCACAGCCCTCCGCTTCGCCCTTGCCTTTGCCCTCCTCTTCGCTTCGACACTCATCTTCCTCGCCACGCCCGCAAGCAGCGTCTTCTGCCCCGGCGAGACCTGCGCGAGGTGCGCGGCGAGGGAGATGAGCCGCTGCGTGGGGAAGTCGATCTCCGTGTCGGTGTTGTCGTCGGTGTCGGTGGTGGTAGGGTTGATGGACCCGCCTGGGTCGATGTCGATGGTGGTGTTGACGTCGGAGGGTTTAGATTTGGACTTTGATTTAGATTTGGGTCTGGATTTGGATTTGGATTTCGGGTTGGGGGTGGATTGAGGCTGGGGCGGCGGTTGCGGTTGTGGTTGGGAGGGGAGGAAGGACGGGAGGGATTTAGTGTGTGTGAGCGGATGCGTCTGTGCAGGCGGAGGTCCCTGCTCGTGCAACTGCGCTGGTGCAGCTGAAAGGGGCTGCGTAACAGGCGTCTTGCGGTGTTTATGCCTGCTCCGCTTCCTCGCACCCCGCCTCGTCGTGCTCGTGCCGCCCGGCGTAGACGTCATCGGAGAGTCGGACGACGAGAGCATGTTAAGTGTGACTGTCATGTTGGAGTGGGCGGGCGTCGGCGTGGCGAGTCCCGCTGCGGGCGTTTCTGGTGGCGATGGAGAAGGAGACGGAGAGGGCGATGGGGCCGTAGGCGTTAGTGGGGTCGACTTAGATATCGGTTGGGTGTCCTCGTAATAATGATATTCGTCGTCGTCGTCGTTACCGTCGTAGTACTCATGCACCTGCTCATGCTCGTCGTCGTCCCCCTCCTCACGCTCATAACCATACTCACGCTCATACTCATACTCATCAGTCAACCGATCATCGCCACCGTCGTCGTCCCCATCCGAGTCTAAGAATCCACTCGCCGTGCGTCAGCAAACCGCCCATCTCAACCAATTAAGAGGACCCAGATAACGTACCTAAGACATGCCGCCACGACGCCCCCGCACGCGCGGCGAGCTGCGCGCGCTCTGCAGCGATGAACGATAGCGCCTGGTCGAGGTACCCGAGGGAGGGGCCGTCAGTGTCGTCGTCGGCGTCAGCAGCACCATTCACGCGCATCGGCACAGGGGGCGGGGGGCTACGGTGCTCGCCGACACGGGGCTCAGGCGACGCAGGCACCGACGGCTGCGTGCGCAGCGTGAGCGTGTAGTCATCAACGACCGCGGTGCCCAGGCTCCCGCTCTCGCGATCGGACCCCAGCCCCATCGACCCCGAGTCGACGATCTCGATGGTCACAGAGCGCGTGCTGCTGCTGTTCGTGTTCGTGTCGGTGTCCAGGTCCGTTTCGGCTTCGGCCTCCCCCTCTTCTGCGTCTGCGTCCTCGTCTGCGTCTGCGTCTGCCTCCGTCTCGGCCTCTGCGTCGTCCATGTCCATTTCCATGTCCATGGCGAGGTACTGCGCGATCGGCTCATACGCCCACACCGTCGATCTCCGCCCGTCGCCATCGACGGTGTCCGTGCGTGTGCGTGTTGTCTGAGGATGCGTATGCGTATGTGTATGCGTCTGCGTCAAGTCGGACCCCGACCCCGACCCCGTCGTCGTAGCCTGATGCAAATGCGCCTGATACGCATACGCCGGGATGCGCGGCGCGGGCTGGAGGTACCCCCACTCCCTCAGGACCTCCCTGAACGAGCCGAGGTCAGGCTGGTCGTCGGAGGTGTAGTGCGAGCCCGTCGAGGGGCTGGTGGCGACGCCGATGAAGGAGTACGCGGAGGCGGTGGGGGACGTGGGGGGCGTTGAGGTGGTGGAGGACTCGGGCATGGAGGACGGGGGGGATCATGGATTTGTTGAGAGACGTGTTACACATGGCAATCGCGTTGTTTACACTGAGATCACTGGACATCAACATCAATTGATCACTGGCAG